>JBBPOS010000019.1:0-140565 GCA_038091575.1 Leccinum subgranulosum | reverse complement strand
AGGAAGAGGCGCCGTATGGGCGCAGTGGACGTACGAGAAGTGGATGGGCGAAAAGCCGAAGGCTTTCCCGGACCGAAACTGATCCCGAACCTTGTCGGGCGAGCGCGCGCTGTGTCCCGTGAAGGAGGAGTGAGCGACGTGGTGCGGTGCAAGCTCGAGCCCGAATAAAAGGAGCGGGAACATACCTTACGATTACCGTACTGGGGGGAGTATGTACCTCTGCATGTGTTGCATAAGCTCGGGGCGTTCCTGAAGGAAAGGAGCAAGGACGAGCGCGTGGTGCCTGAGGTATTTGGTGAAGGTGTCGCTTGACCAGCGACCGAGGGTTTTTACGACGTCGAAGGGAGTGCCGAGGAGGAGGTAATGGAGGGTTCCGCCGATGCGAAGGCTATGGCCTTTGAGGTTGGGTAAGTCGGGGTATAGGCTAGCGACGGCGTCGATTCGTTTGGTGACCTCTTTCTTGGAGAGGGCGCGTATTCCGTGTTTGTGTTTCTAAGAAAATATGTGGCTGTCCGGGGGAGCAGGGTTGATGCGGAGGTGGTTTTCTAATGCTGACTTGGGATCTGCGGGGGAATTGGAGTCCAGGGGGGCGCACATGATGTCCTCACCCTGTTGGTTGGTTTTGGTTTTTGGGAGGGAGAGTTTAATCACCGGGAGGCCTTGGTGATTGGAGGTGAAAGAGAGGGCCGAGCGGGGGGCGTGGTCGGCTTGGTCGAACCTGGAAATGGCGGGGACGGTGAGTTCTCCGAGTCGAGCGACACAGAAGAAAGCTGTGGTGATGCAGGCGAATACTGCTGCATCACATGGGTCGTCGAGGTCGAGGATGTTGCGGAATTGTCCTAGGATTTCCACAGTGAAGGGCATGCGTTTGGGGCGCTTGGATAATGAGGGGGCAAGCCTGCTTGCGCCCTCAAGGACGGCTTTGGTTTCGGCGGTGTTGATGGTCCATCCGAGACCATGGAGCATGTGCCAGGTGCGAATGGCGGCGGCAAAGTTGGAGATGGTGGAGCCTGAGTACGAGCCGGCGCAGTTGGCGAGGAATAGTGAGAGGAGGTTGGTGTCTATGGGGGCGCGTTGTTCATCTGGTATGTTGTGAAGGTCGCAAAAAACGTGGAAAACGAGGAGACCAGTACCGTAGAGTTCTTTGGTGGGCGGAGCCCAGGACGAGTCGATGACGGACAGAATACGGTCGTATTCTGGTTCGTCTAGGGGTCTGCCATGGGTGCCGAGGGTGCGGGATGCGCGCGGGGGGTTGATGTTGGGTATCCAGAGGAGAAGGCGAAGTTTTGCCGTGCAGTGGGGGCGGAGAGGAGAAGGGGTAGGTGTGAGGCCGGGTTTGTATGGTCGTGGTTTGGGTGGGGGTAGGGTTGGGGAGGTGTTGGGGAGGGGAGCTCCAAAACGCTGGGGAGGTTTAGTAGGGGTCTGCGAGGGCTGTAATGACGAGCTCGTCGAGTTCGTCACAGTAAGATTGGACCCACTGGTTGACTTCGTGTTCTCGGCGGACGCAGTTAAGGAGCTGAACGACGGGAAGGGGGCACTGTCCTTCGTTAAGGGCTCGGTGTTCATGCGGGGTGATTGGAGCGTCGGAATCGACGATGAATTGGTGGAGAGGGGGGGGAATAGTGATAGGAGGGAGTAAGAGTTGGTGGGGAGGGTAAATGCCTCTGGATGGTTTGTCTGCGGGGTTGGCTGCACTGGGAACGAAGTGGACGATGACAGATTGGATGGGGAAGGAGGGCGATGCGAGTAGTCCGTGTATACGTCGAAAAATGTCGTTGATGAGTTTGTTCCGGTGGCGACCGACTCTCCAGCTTTCGATAACGCTGGTGTTGTCTCCGTGGAGGAGGAGGTGTGGGATTGGAGGAACCTGTGTAGCAAGGGAGAGAATGAGTAGCTCGAATCCGACGGCTTCTGCCCAGGCGATGTCACGTTGGCCGTCGAGTGTTTGCCACCCCGGTTGGAGTCGCCAGGCTCGCCAGTGCGGCCCAATGATAATTCCGATTCCAACACCAGAGCTAGCATCCGAAAAAGCGGCGACGTCGATGAACGTGGGCGGGGGGCGGATGGGTTTGCGGAGGGAGTCTGAGGAGAGGGCGTTCGACCACCAGCTGAGGTCCAGGGCGATGGTTTTCTCAGGTCTGTGGGGCATAAAAGGTTTTCGGGCGCACACGGGAAGCATGCGCTCGAAACCGGTTAGGTATGCTCGCCCTGCAGGGATCAGGCATGAGGCGTGTAATAGTTTGCCGTAGAGTTTTTGTACGTCTTCAAGAACGTGTGATTCGCGTTGGTTCCATTCGTTGATGGCGTTGATGTATTTAGCTATTTTAGGTGAGCTCAGGGTTACAGTGCGCTCACGAAGATTCCATTCAAAGCCGATGTAGATTGTTGTGTGGTTGAAAGGTTGGTCCTTGGACGTTTCCCAAGGTATGCCGAGTCGCTGGGAGACGTGGTCAATGTCACACAGGGCATATGAGAAGTCAGCATCGTGGGGGGAACGAGGGGAGGATGTCGCGAGGTCGCGTATGGGGTGGATACAAGCCTCGTTGTATTCTTCGAAGGTGCCGTCTTGAAGGGGTAGACCCTGAAACCATACGCGGCTACCATTTCGTTGGTATCCGTGTAGTTTGATTTGTTCGGCCCAAGCTCTGCGGGATAGGTTGTATTGAGATAGGAATTTCCGCTTCACACGGAAGAAGATGTGGTCGTCGACCCATTTATCCAAAGGGCCGACTCCGAGGTATCTAAATATTTCTGCAGCTGCATCCGCCAGGTGGCCATAGCTGCCTGCGGATGGTGTAGCACCGAATGCTGTGCACGTGTCAATGCAGGCATGAGTGGGTGAGATACGTACTACTGCTCCGGGCCACTGAGATGGGTGTAGGGGAATGGTGCGATAGGCTTCCGCTACGTCACGTGTAGCGACTTTGGAGTCAGGGGGGAGACGAGAGGCTAGGAGATAAACAATGGAGAATTTGCCCCATGTGGCGGGGAAGTCGTGAGCGTTTATGTAGGAGTTGATGGAAGGAAAGGGGTAGGGAGGAACGGGATTAAGGGGATAAGAGAAGTTTTGTACGAGTCTAAATTTACCTGGCTTTCCTTGTTTAGGTATTATGGATAAGGGGGATGATTGGAATGGGCCGATGGCTTGGTATATAGAGGATATGGGATGAGGTCCAATGTATCTACCTTTGGCTTTGCTAACTATGTCTCGTAATTGGTCGTTGTAAGTATTTACTGAGGGGGAATTAGGAGAGGATTGTGTGTGGGTAATACTGGGGAAATTAACAATAAAGCCATATCTGAGTCCGTCGGGAATGTTACCGAACTGAGCATTTAGGTTAGCTTCGGAAAGAAGGACTTGCCAGGCGTCCGGTTTATACAGTGTTTGTGCCTTGGTGCTTCTGGCGGCGAGGGCACTGGTGAGCTCCGTGAGTGGCGGAGCCGCATCCGGAGCAGAGGTGGGCCTGGGTGTGCTTATCGGTGCAGCCTTCGCGACGTTGCCAGCGGGAGCAGAGGCGCTAATTGGTCGCGCGGGCAATGAGGGCTTTGAGGACTCGTTTGGCGAAGGCTTCAAATTTCCCGTCCCAGGTGCGTTCTCTGGCACATTCAACAACTGGGCTGTCATGGGGTTCAATGCTAAGGCAAACGGCGCAAGGGGGAAGGGGTTCCGAGCTGGGAGTACCTTTATCCGGGGCGCAGAAGGATTTCTGCCGCTTGTGTGTAGAGCGAGAGAAGCTGGGGTCGAGATTTGGGGAGAGTGGTCGTTTGGAGGGTGCGGGTTTGAACGGGGCACTGCCGTAATGGGCTGGAGCATTGGAAGTGGCGTGTGGTGGGGCAAACGAGGATGAGGCTCGGTTTGCGGCCATTTCCAAGCAGTCTGCTGCCTGTGGGGGGAAAGAATAGGTGGTGTGCGGTTAAACCCGTGCGTAAAAGCGGGAATTGCACATTAAGGCGATGTATTTTTGGGTGTGTGAACCCGGGCGAGTAAGGTTGCGTGCCGTGAAGAGGACATGGGACACCGCAGGCGTAGTGAGCCGTGGAGCGGGCCAGTCCAAGGCAGGGGTGGGGTTGGTTTTTAAGAAAGAGGGAGGACAGAGAGGAGGGAGGGAAAGACAGGGAGGAAGTGGGGGAGGAACGGTCAGTGAAAGGAACTGAATGAGGGGTTGGAGGGATTACTTGCCTCTTTGGCTCGGAGATCAATTGCTAGACGTCTTTGGTCGACTATTTTTGCTTTGAGGCGAGCAAGGGCTTCTTGGTCAATGAATTTGAGGTTGAAGGAGGAGTCCGTGCCGAGAGAATCATGCCAGCGGCGGCAGTAAACAGCTTGGTAAGCGATGAGTGCTTGTTGAGCTGTTTCATCCGAGTCATGTCTCCATGGGTGCGTAGCTAGGTTTAGGAAAAATTTGAGGATGTCCTGAGTGCGCTCGTTGGGCCATGCGGCTCATTTCATTGCCGCGAGTAGGCGATGGACTGCTTGGTCAATTTGGTCCCAGGTTAGGTCTTTATCTTGGATGATCGCCTGTTTGGCCTTGGCCGCGGCAATGGGGATGAAGGAATGGAGACCGTCTTCGTTGGGCATGAGAGCGAAGGCATCGTCGTCGACAGAGTGGTTGAAGTCTTGGGCGTCAGCCAATCCTTTGTTGGTGAAGAAATAGAGTTCGACGAATTCTCCTTTTTGGAGCTTGCGAAAGGCGAGGGGCGAAGGATTGGATTCGTCAGAGGAAGGAGGGGGAACATTGGCGTAGGGGAGGAATTTAGCGCGGTTCTTTTTGCGGTCCTCCTTTCTGGCGTCATCTTGTTCTTCTCTTGCTTGTTGCTCGTCGAGGCGCCGTTGTTGAGCCAGTTGGGCCTGTTGGCGATCCCAGTCTCAGCGTTTGATCTGGTTGTCGTCTTGCCATAAGTCTTTAAGGTGTGTGGCAGCATCTGCTTGGGAAAGGTGGAACCTGTCGACTATGCATTGGCGAGATGCCAGGAAATCCACGTGAGTGAAATCTGGGGGTTGAGCATTATGGGGGTTATCCTGGATAGGCATGTGAAAAGGAGAGAAATCGAGAGACGTATGTAGGAGATGAAAAAATGCGAAAAGAAATGAATGATGTGTACTAATGACTAGGACAAAGGAGCGACTACTGTAGAGCGATGTGAAAGAAGGAAAGAGACAAAGACACTCCGCTTCTCACGCGCAGACTAAATCCTGCGCCCGCCTCGTGCCTCGGCTAACGCAGGCCCGCAACCACCCACATTAATGCTCTTTTGCTTCACAAATGATGTCGGTTCTGTGATGCGTACGGGTAAGTTGACTTTGCTCCATCATGTTGGCAGGGTGAACTTCCCGATACACTCTCGGCTCACTGGGACTACGAAAAAATTTCGATCCCTGAACACTGTCACCGTCAGTCATCACCATCGAAGCGTGCTACCGCTGGTAAACTCCGCGATAAACTTCTCTCTCCCTTCTGGTCCCTTCCACGATCCCGCGGCAACCTTTCGGGCGTCGTGCAATGTTGGCTCGGTCCCCCCCGAGGAAGAGGAACAGCTCCTCCCCATGTTCTTGTGCTCAACATCTCTCTCAAGCCCGATCGGTTTCCTACGACCCATGGTCGCACAAAAAATTCTTGAAAATCATCACAGGAGCGGAAAACAATCCGTCTGGAATGTACTTCGCAGACCAGATGATTCTCCCTGGGCGATCTGTTTTGCGAAGCACGTTGCGGACTTCAAGACTAGAACGAATGCCATGCGTGTGGTCTTGGAGAGTTGGAAAACCGAGGGACTCTTTCACGATGTTTTAAAAGGCATGAATCCTTTTTTTCTGTCACGTTCCGATCAATTCAGCTGAGTGCGGTAGGCTGGAGCAACGAGACATACCCTGTGTATACACCTCGAGTGGAACGATCTGATTCCGCGCCGAATCTCGCATTGGGAATCGAGCGTGCTGGGCTCCCTCTGTTCGGGTTTTCTAACTTTGGCTGCCTCCTTACAGGTAAGATTTTTTGTCGTCCTTTGCTAATTACTCCTCGTGATATAAACCCAGCTTTCTACAATTGCTCTTCTACGAACAAAACAATGCTCTGGATACCTCGCCGGTCGCTATCCAAGAGCACGTAAGTGCCATTTCATATATCCAGTTCGTGGTCCGAACTCATTTTGAACCTAGCTGGCCTGGTCGGTATGACTGCACTGTCGGAGGGGGTATGGGACTTGGGGAAACCCCCAATGAATCCATTGTCCGCGAGTGTACAGAAGAGGCTTCTCTTCCATCTGATTTCGTCAAAAAACGCGCGCGCTCTACTGGAATGCTCAACTTTATGAACCGATCGCCTTCAAAATGGATCCTACCAGGGATCTACTACCTCTATGAACTCCGCCTTCCAAACGACGACAGCATCATGCCGTGCACGAATGTCGAGGACGGCGAGGTTGATGCGTTCCAGTTGATGGATGTCGAGGAGGTCTTGCACCGCTTACTCCAAGAGCAATTCAAGCCGAGTTCTGCGATGGCGTTGGTCGATTTCTGCATACGACGAGGAATCATCACTCCTGAATCTGACCCAGCATATCTTGATGTGTGCATGGCCATGAGGAGACAGACTGTTTTGCCTCTTCCCTGAAGTCACCGGTCATGAATCTACCTTTGTGTACGTCTCATGATCTCGTATTGGTTAGAGAACGATTGCAGGTCCGACATTTGGGACTTAGAGGACGTCGTGTAGTCGCTGTGAGGTCGGATAATTTCCTAAACAAATGAATAGTGGAACACCTCGAACACCTCCCAGACACCACCGCGCGGCAGTTATTGCCACAGCACGCGAATCTGTTTTCAATCTGATACCAAGTGCCGCACTCAAACAACCTGGGCCGCCAGGACAACGAGTGATTTGGTGGCGCCATATGACGTCGTGGCTCAGGATAACCCCTTCAAGAAAACATCGGAGGCACTGTGAGGCACTTTCAATTTATTCATCGTATAGTTCAGCGTACTACCCCCGTCGAGCACACGATACGCCTCGCAACACTGGCGGGACCGTGGTTCACATGTCTAGGTCTTCCTGTCAACGCAAGATCGACCGATAGCCGTCGCGAAATGATACAACACATACACGCTCTAGCAAGTAGACAAACTTTGAGGCAACGCTGAGGCGAAGCTAGACTAGTGACCAGCCCGTCCAAAAGAGGTGATGCTGAGGCGAAGCATACCGTCGATAGACGTGGTCACCAGTATGTACTAGTCTAAGGCGAACCATGCCGTCGATACTTCGCCTCAGCATTGCCTCTTTTGGACCTAGCAAGTTTCGCGAGCGTCGGTTTGAATAAACATACCAAACAGGGTTGCCGAACTCCACCTCTTGTCGTTTCGAACGAGTCCTTGGCAAACGCTCCTGGCGGTCCTAATCGCTATACTCCGTATCTGGACAGAAAACGATTAGTAAACAGGTGTTTTTTCAGATCAATTTGAAAGCCAAGACCCAAGACCAAGGCAAGGTATGATCTGCTCATGGATGTCTGAGTTCGTAGATCTGGTCCTTCATGGAGTAATTGTTACAGGGATATCGTCCGGCCGCCGGCGTGTGGCGCTAGTTGTCCGCAGCCTGGGCCGCAGTGCACGACGAATGTTTTGGCAAACCTTTTCAACCACACCACATGGAGTGCGCATCACTCGTTCGAGTAAGCGCCGGGCACCGAATGACGAGAAACAGGGGCCCGGTGAGAATGGATGAAACATGACAGTTCAAACCGCCAGGATTCCTTGGACAGGAAGTCGTAACCTTCCATGACGGAACAATCTATGTATCAGTTACACGCATACCACTGAGAAAATGATCGAAGCCAAAAAGTTCGGATGCATTGGTCATGATGCGCACGGGGCGATCCCAAACAGACGCACTTCCCCAGACATGTGCATAGCAACGATCCATATAATGATATAATGCAGCAGAAACTCGGAGATGACGATCTTCTGAGTAGCCTCACCGGGTATCAGACTTCATCGTGCTACTGGACACGAGCGTACGTGCTTTCTTCCCGGCTTCCTTTTCTTGTCATTTAAATACGCGCTTGCATGATATGGTGTGCACCTGCATGCTACATGGCTCATTCTGGCGGTAGCCGGGCCACTACCTGCACGGAGATTGCAACGTATTCTTCTCGGAGACTGGGAGGCCCGGGGCCTAATTTATCCATTCTGGCTTTAACTGAGACGACGAATCAAAGTGAGCTGGGAATAATAACTACCACGTACGCAGATCCGGGGCTATCTTTGGCAACTGGAATTATAATTGATTAGTGCCGTTTAGCAATACGGAGATAAATGACATCAGAGTTGTTTATATTTTCATCGTGTTCTACAAGATGTCGGCTGTGTCAGCAAAAGCTGGTCAAAGACGGCTCACGAGGCACTGTCGTCAAACACAAGCAGTTTGGCGCTTGCCTGACCTGTCGTACTAGTACTTGCCACCCTTCACAAAAGCATGATGTCAGATCTTTATAACTTCCTCCTAATCAGGAGGTCAAGATGACGGTACGGTACCTGAACTCATATTCCCGGGGACTCTTTCAACCACCGAGTCATCCCTTGTTCGGACATGTCATGCTTCCAATTGAATACCTTATCGCTCAACTGAGGAAAGTCGCACAAGAAGAGGTTAGATGGTAACTCGCAGATTCCGCTTCAGGTTCGCTTACACGCTCAGATCTAGTGGCCAAATATACACCTCGCTCGAATTCGAGAGAATTGAGTAGAATGGATTTAGCTCCTTTACCCTTGAAACAAATCCAACCGAATGTAAATGGTTTCAGAGCAGCTGCCAGAAGAGGAGATTCAAAGGGCGGCGGGTTGAGCGTGGGAATCCTAACATCGTCACGACTCTGCTAAGTATAACAAAGTTGAAAGGACCATCATGGATAGCGCAGAGTTTCACGCCGCGGTGCGTACATTATCCGCATCCTTTTAATACCTATTTGTGATGGATCCAATCACACAGGTATACCATATCGTGCGACAGTGAGCTTTCCTAGAAACTTGCGCGCCCGCTTTTACAAAGAACCTCACCCTCGTCGGCAAGAATTCCTCCGCAAAAAGTAACGACGTATAGTAAGTTGAAATCAATGCCTTGGGCGAGACATTTTACTAATGTAAATGACCCTTATAACACAGGTCATGTTGCCAAGCTGATTGACATGCCTAGACATTCACGGCATGTCGGCCAAGGTTCGCGCCAGGCTCTACATCTTCTTCAGAGGTTGACCCATTCATTGATAGCCTTGAAATTTTTATCTCCGGATGTAGCGCCTCCTGTTCCATGGCATCGAGTGATCTCAGCAAATGGCAGGATCTCTTCACGCGGCCCAGGGACCACTGGTGCCCAGCGGCAACGTGACGCGCTCGAAGCAGAAGGCATCGAAGTTACTGATGGTCGAACTGGCGATTTACGAGTCAATTTGGCCATGTGGGGATGGTTCCCCACACCCGGTACGATTGAGACCGAGTAAAATTAGGCAGCTCCGCGCAGCCAGTAGTCGTTTGCAATTGATCACTACGTGTTTCCCAGGAAAAAAGACACCGCAGAGGCTCCTTTGCGACGATCTGTTAATCTCAAAGTCCGCAGCCAGAAGCACGATGCCCTGATGTGTTCCTAAGTACTTGTCATTCGATGCCTCGCTGCCGCTTACACTAAATAGTCTAGAAAGAGCACGATAGCCGATTCAAACTGCCTTCCCAGCTTTATCACCTTCCTCATCTTATTCTTATTCTTCTCCAATGTGCCTTTAAACTCGACTGATAGCCTTCAAAATTCCCCAGGGACCGTAAAGAACGAAAGGATCCGGTCTTTCGAAACACTAACATCGTCGTCACTGGGCTTACAAAATGGCGAATGAGGCATATGGCGCCCCGATGCTTTGCCTGCCGTTCACCGCACGAATGGTCCCACGTCTGGTAATCTTAGGGTCCCTATGACTACAGCGGATCTAAGAATGGGGAAGAGGCATCTATCAATGAATTGTCAAGTGCACGATCGTCCGACAGCCACGTTTGCTTGAACATTACCCATTGGATAACGTACAATTAGATCTAGGGCTACCTCGCGGTAGTGCGATCCTATTGGTGCGGAACCTTATCCAACTCTTGTTGAACCCTTTCTGACCCATGAGTTTCGTCAGTATGTAGTACATGGCGGGTGCTATCAAGGGTACTATGAACGCAAAAGTCATCAATCACCGATGATGGCTGACGACGGGGGACGAAACAACTGTAGCATATATTTTTGAATTTGGCGACATGGCAGCAGTTACTTCGAAATCCGCGTTTTCTGAGTGTACATACTCATATGATGTAGTACGATTAGACGCTCGTAATCTATTACGTAATTCAGTGGTCCACTGTTGCATCGCCATCAGACGCAGTGTTTCAACCCTTCAGCTTTTCACCACTAGTAGCAAACGACGGAGACCAACATAATCGCAGATACCATGGCCCCATTCTCCACGCAGCCCCTTCCCAACTCAATGAACGCACATGGCGTCGAGTTGTGTAATGATGAAAAATCCTCAAATCAATGTACAATTCATCTGGATTCCAGGATGCAGTGTGCCTGCGCTGCGGACTCCAACCCTGCTCACCACCGTTCTTGCCACAAGGAAAGGTTGCGAAAGTTCTTGCTCCCGGTCGCAGTCTTGCTGCTTGCCGTCGGAGCTACACTGGCCATCTCATGTGTATACGATATCAACCTGTTCGACTTGGTTGGCCTGGGAGTTGACTCGAGTAGTGGTCCTTTGTCCAAGAGACAGACCTCTTCTTTCACCAACAACAAGCGTGAGTTCATATTTGGTCACATGATCATCATTGTAGTGTCAACTCAAGTGCTTTCCTTCTGATCAGTATACCTCATTATCGTCTTTGTTGGTCTGGTCCTTGTGCTCATCGCTGGCATCATGCTCAGTTTCTGGTGCTGTAAAGGCAAGATAGTATCATATCCAATTGTGAATCGTACTCATCTCATGGTTTTCAAATGCAGGCTCGTTCGAGAACCCACTTTGCTGCCCATGCTACCTGTGCGCTTGCTGCGGTGGGATTGGTATGTATTCACTATTCCTGCTATTCTACAATCGCTTACGAGGTATTGTCAGCGTGCTTGGAGTGCGTTGGATGCGGACTGTGTGCTGCTGGACTGGAAGCCGCGTAGGCAAGGGATCAGCCTCAGGCGTAAATGGCGGGCTGTACATTTTTGTACCTTTTTTTCATATCACTTCTGGACATTTTTTTTACCCCATTGTATCCTTGACCCGGGATATCAGGATAGTGATACCAGTTGTTTATTAATGTCAGACTCGTGACTTGCCAGATTGCTGACTACGTGAATGTGTACTACACAGTATTTGAACACTGGGTATATGAAATGTCCCCAAGGTTTCCAGGCTGTACACTTTCTCGCTAGTGACTTGGTTGCCCAAGCCAAGCTGACGGAGAATCGCCTTTGGTAGACACAGGATCATGGACGGGGATTCTCTGGCCGCTCGCAAATCAACATTTGGTCCACCGTGATGCCCTGGATCATCCATCAGCGCATCAGCACTCGGCGTGCGTTAATCCTAAGTTGACATGACGCGGACACAGCAGCGGGTCTAAGCTTAGTACTTTCAGTGCCACGGGAACTTATCACACCCGGCTCGAACTGCGGTTATCTGCGGGCGAGAATGAGTGACAGAAAGTAAGTTATCAAACGCGGTAAACGGGTCCACTGAGTGGCTGAGTTGACTGGACAGGATCGAGATAAGATCGTGATCCGAGACTCTCGTGCGCGGGCGAGCTGGTTCGACTTCCATTCCAGGTCTATGCGAGCCGGCTAGATGAAGGCTCGGCTTCGTTACCAACGTACCACGTGGAGGTCATCCTCTTTGCCTCCGCTCTTGTCTTCCCCGAGGCGGCTGTTCAAACTGACTATAGCCATCGGCGTTATGAATCTGACGAGTTGTGCAACCGTTCAGCTTACTCACGACAAAGCAGGGGTTTTTCCCAACATTCAAAAGGAGAGCCTCTCTGTCATGATGGTTCCCTATAATTCAGTCCTCTCTTTCTCTCTCCCCTGCATAGATCTTCTTTATTTAGATAATTATGGTTTACATTTCTTCAACTCCCTACGATAAAGCTGGCGACTTCACTTCAAAGCGCCGACAACCTGACCTGTTCCGTCACTTGTCGACGGAAGCCAGAGCAAGACTTCCGAATCCTATCAAGTCTATTTGGAAAGTCGCCCAAGTCAAGCCGGGAACGATCAACATGGCCAATGGTATGGTGTCCAAATTTGATGCAGGAATCCTTACTCACGTTCATATCACATTTCAGGTGATCCACACCACACATTGTACCCGGTCTCCGAGGTCAACTTTGTCGTCCCTTCCATCCGCGAGCAGGATCCCGTGCAAGGTTGGAGAGCAGGCACCGGGGAGCAACAGGTCATCTCTGCTCGCAAGGACGAGTCTTGTGCGTTGAGCCTCCGGACTGCCCTGGCTTATGGCGCCGGCGCGGGATTGATGCACGTACGGACCGCCCTCTCGGACCTTAATGATCGGATACATGCACCGCCAAACCATATGGTCTCCCTTAGTCTCGGAAATGCTGATGCTATCACCAAGTGCTTTCGGCTACTGGGTGATCCCGGTGACACATTCCTCTGCGAGGAATTCACGTTCTCTGCTATGACTAATGCAGCGCTCCCCCTCGGTATTGAGTGGGCACCGATTCGTATGGACAAGGATGGTCTCATACCATCTGATATGGAACGAATCCTAGCCAATTGGGACGAATCATCTCAGGGGAAGCGGCCCCACGTCCTATACACTATCCCGTGTGTTATTTTTGGTTGTCGCATAATCCGTTACTCAACGCTCACAATTGTCTCCTCAGCTGTTCTCAAAATCCGACCGGAACTACTCTATCCCTCGAGAGGCGGCGACAGATTTATCAGATTGCACGGAACTGGGATGTCATCATTCTTGAGGATGACCCATACTATTTCCTGCAATATGATCTTGATATCCGGCAAACAACCGTTGAACAGTATGGCTTCACTCGAGCCATGGCAGAGGTCCTTCCTCGTTCCTTCCTTTCCATGGACTACGATGGACGCGTGATACGCCTAGACAGGTTAGTGGCACCATAATATATGACGGTCGCACGAATCTTACCTATGCCACGCACAGCTTTAGCAAAATAGTTGCTCCAGGGATGCGGCTGGGTTGGATTACGAGCAGCGAGTTCTTTGCAGAGAAGATAGACTTGCTTACAGACTCTTCCTCGCAACATCCACACGGCTTTGGTCAGGCTTTTGTTGCGGAGCTTCTTGGAAGCGAGGGCTGGGGCACGGATGGATTCATGAAATGGGTGTCATCTCTTTGCCGCGAGTATGAACGTCGACGGAACCTCTTCATGAGAATATTCGAACGCGAAGTAGCTGGCTCTGGTCTCGTGTCGGCGGAAGTCCCACAATCTGGCATGTTTGTTTGGATCAAGATCAACCTGGATCGCCACCCCAACTACAGAGTACTGGAAGATGATGAGAAGGCCCTTGGAGAACCCGCGTCGAACACGGCGGAATTGATGGACCAACTATTTCGCAAATTACTCGACTGTGGTTTGGTCATGATGCCCGCATCGACTTTTGCGGTCGTCGACCGGTCAGGGTGCATGCCCTCTGACTCTCATATTGCTGATGTACGTCCATTGCTTCTTCATCCTAACAGCGGAACCTGAGTCTGACATATTACATGACAGCGCGTCAATTACTTCCGCGCAACCTTCGTCGGGACAGATGAAACGATCGAGAACGGGCTGACTATCCTCGGTCGTGGTCTCGAGCAGTTCTTTTGCGATTAGCTCCGTTCACCTACGGAGTCAAGTCTTGACTTGTAATGTACATACATTCACTTATGATATTTACGTGGTTGCAGGTTGTTCGGATTGATTATTATGTCAGTATGCTTTACTTAATATTATTAGCTAGCACTGAGGCTCAATCCGCTGCCTTTGAATCATCTGATAATACTGAGCGTTTCTATCAGATAACTAAGACAGCGTTCAAAGTTCGAAGTCTGTGTGTGTCCCAGATTTGCGATAGAACGACACATCGACTGAGTTAAAAAAACCATGCAAATGTATAAACGAGAGCAATGCTGCTTCGATTCTTGTCTTGAGAAAATCCTGCCCTCACGGTGGCCAATGCTTGCGCGGCAATACAATATTGACTCTTGACTCGTATTGTACTTGCGAGGTATACCGAGGGAACGTGGCAAGCGCTATGGGTAAAGGCGATGAGTCGCGTAGTTTGAGTCTTCAACGAGCAATAAAAAGAAACTACTAGAAAATTGCTAGAAAACTAAAGTTTTACAGTAAATTGATCATCGAGCCGCTCGCTCGTCGGAGTCCGGGCCGAAGTATCATACTACCTCTTGCCATCGTATCCCAACATCATGCATCATACCTTTCCCGTCTATGATCCCTATTTATTTATTTTTCACCAATGCTCTCACCGAATTGTTTCACGCTGCATCCCATTCGGTGTAGTCCAGCACTGGCAACACAGCCCTCAGCTGACGAGAGGAAAAGTCCTTTGTGCAGCTCGTTATTTCCTTACACGCAGTATTTTGCTTTTCTTTCTCCAGTCGCCGAGCCACAAAGCATTGTATACCAAGTGTTTCAGGTCCTGCGGAAGATGCGGAGCGGAGGAGTTAGGCAAAACTGCCGTGTACTCAGGCTCCAGTACTGGTCACGGGTCCCAACTTAAGCCTTGGCCCTGGCCAGTAGCCTTTTAGCACCCTCTTGAATCCTAGGATCACACATGTGAGTGTCAACAGTTTCTAGTGCTCCGCCATCATTTCCGTTTCTACACCTCGAAAATCATAGACAAAGTGATCAACTATTATTCATTTTTGTCATACGAGCCAACCATGCTCTCTATCGCGACATGTGACAAAAGTCACTTCATCCCCTCTGTGAGCTCATCCCCTCTGTGCCTATGGGATAATGACCGAACGGACGTGCGAGGTCCGCGTCAGTATTTCTTCTAGCGCCCCAACCACTGCTTCCAGGTTCATCTCGACAGGATTGACGGTTTGTGGTCCTTGGAAGACACCACTGTCGATCTTTGCAGCGAGTAGGTCCAGAAATTCCTTGACTTCAGTCTGACCGAGGATGCCCGACGACATTCCCTTGAGCGTCAACGCCTTCACGTAGAAGGCACGCATGTCAATCGGGAACATGCCATCTTTTGCGTGCACAGCCATTACAACTACGCGGCCGGAGCCGTTCGGCGTCATGGTGAAGACTGCATCATTGAAAGGTTTTTCATAACCTGCACAGTCGAGCAGGACATCTATCTTGTTTTGCAGTCCTTCTTTTGCGATCGCGTCGCGGATAGCCGTCTCTGACGAGAGTTCGATGGGAGTCACGTATGGTGGTGGAGTCGCGTTCGCGAGCGAGGTATATGTGCCAAATATGCGGGCGCCTCGGTCGTTACAAAGTTGCGCTGCCGCGGAGCCAATGCCACCACGAGCGCCTGTAGACACGTGAACACGCAGAGGATGAGTAACCCATGGCATGTCGAAGAAGAGGACCTGGCGCACCAATGATTATGACGTTGTCCCCCTTTTTGACGTTGGCAAGCGTTTCGATCGTGATCCATGCGCACAGCCACGGTAGGGTCATGCTCGCGGCCTGGACATGACTCAGTGTCTCTGGCTTGCGACTTAGTGCAGCCAATGGGACCTTGACAAACCTGGGTCGGAAAAAGTCGTGTCAGAAACGCCTCGCATTGAAGAAAGAGGCTGTGTTGGGGTCTCACTCAGCAAACGTTCCGTCGGACGTGAACCCTCGGTTACCGCCAGTCCCCCATACTTGTGCACCGAGCCACGTATTTGCGGGTGTGCCTGATTCATCCAACGCTTCCACGACCTCTCCGGAAAAGTCTCGACCAGGCGTGCGTGGTACGGTGACAAACCGTAGGATACCCTTGACGGCTGCTGCGTCAGACTTGATTATGCAAAGGCCCCGGGGCAAAGGACGAAAACAGAGTTACATGCAAGAAGTCGTTCCTCAGAATCAGAATGCGGGAATTGGGTGGAAAACACACTCACCCCGTTGATTCCCGCAGCCTTAACACGGACAAGCGCCTCTCCTGGGCTGAGGGTGGGCTTTTCGAGGGTGGTGATGGTGAGGTCGTCAAACGAACCAGTCTTTTCGAATCTGAGCGCTCGCATTTTCAAATGACGGTGACTCAGGTGGGAGTGATGTCTACGGCAGGGTCAAAGATTAGTAGGATCAACAGGCAAGAGGTAATAGGATGAGGGTGTCTCACGGGACAAACTTGTTGATAAGGACACTTCCCGACGGATTCGATAACCTAACCAAGCCAGGCCATGACGGAGCTAAATATCCATTTGTCAGTCGTCGGCAGAAAGAGGCTGTCGAATGATGAAACATCAAGTTTGCAGTGTCGGTTTACAATTTCGTCCGGGCTGTTTGTATTTACATTGAAAAGTGAACAGGTGAAAGGTAGTTCTGCTTCCGTGGACGCCGTAACTACGGTGGTGCCTCTCGAAAATTGGTCGCCGGCCCATCAGCGCTTCAGCGCCGTACGGCGTGCGTTATCACAAAGGCACTGTCGGGATTTGATTTGACCTACCGGGTAGTACCGGTGAATCTATTTCTTAGTCGTCGGAATGGAGAGTGTGATATATATTAAGACCTGTGCGAGGTATGTACCTTGGAGGTGCTCCAGTGCTGACCGCCCGGGATAGTTAGCAAGGCGGCGGTCACCGGTTATGCAGCAGCGGATGGACTCCGCAATCAGCCAGTGCACGTCTCGACCACAACGTCGTCCCTTGGCATCGTAATTTAGTGCGATTGTGCTAATGAGGATATGAGTTCTCCTCTCGAGTCGTCGCTGCGCGAACTGTCAAACAAGCGTAGGCCCATGGCTGCCAGCCGGTCTTCGGACTCGGAGATTACAGTACTGATTACCTATGCGTTGCTGCGGCTACTTGTTCTCTTATCTTTTAGTAGCGGTCAAGCGATGTGATGGTATAACGGCATCCGACATGAGTGCTATAACCCAAACGCCCATAGAGTGATTCGGAATCGGGGAGTAACTCCAAGGGAACAAATATGAATGAGTAATCTGCAGTTCGGAATCGCTGAGAATCGCTGATCCTTGTTGGTGTGAGGGACATCGCTTTATTCAAGACTAGCGTAGACATCGCCTTTCTGACAGATCTTCTCCATACGGCTTGCGCAATCGAAATCGGATCGAGTATAGGGAATGAAGCGGATCGCCGACTTCGAAGCACAAGAAGGTATCAAGGTCGGTGAAACCTTGATCCGACATAGCATAATGGGGAATCAAAATAAAAGATCAAACACTGAGACCACCGTGTAGCCTGAGTGTCTGAGGACTGGCAGAAGTTGTGCTCGGAGACCGTCTGGGGATAAGTGGGGGCAGTTAGAGGCTGGCGGTGATAAACCATCTTTGGAGTCACAAAAGGACCGCTCTTCTTATTACGACTTCAGTGGACCGACCACCTTCAGGCCCGTAGTTGGCGGACAATGCACAAGGATAGCAATCTAGGAGATCGTCGCCTAAACTGTTCAACGTTCAACAGTAAGAAGCCCAGTGGATAAGTATTCTCGAGGACTCACTTCATTTATCAAAAAAAATTGGAGCAATGCGCAGCGCATTTTGGTGTTCTACAAAAACCACCGCGGGCTTTCCCTGCGCTCTGTTTCGTTTGGCAGTTGACTACTAGTAGTTCCAGCAACTTGTCACTGAGATACTACTAGTTACTGAAGTACTGAAGTCTGAGTATGTCGCTCCAGTGTATTACTGCATCCGTGATGGAAGTGCGGAACTCCACCTCGACTTGGATGTATTAAGTACTTGGCAGCGGAAAATCCTAGTGTAGAACAGTTTAAGGTACTCACTATGCGCAAAAGCATAACTCTGAATGGGGGGACACAATAAATGGAGGTAAGCGGTGTGGCGCGGGAATTTCTGCAAAGTTGTTCAGCTCGAGGTTCATGCCATCATTGCCATGTCAACAATAGAGCGCCGGGCGACTCAGAGGGTGAAAGCAGTACTTTCACAAAACGGAGGCGCTGAATACCAGATGGCGGTGATTTGACGACAGTAGCTCCGACGACAACTGGCAGGGTGAGGCAGGGAGGCATCGCGGGAGAAAGGCGGTCATACTATGTCCGAAATGTCCTGGCATAGTAAGTACTAGAAGGTAGTACACCTCGTGCTCATTCATCAAATTCAGGTTCATACTTCAGATTGTTTCCAAAAACACTCGGAGGATGCCAAGCACCTGCAACGTGAGTTGGTTCACAGGTTCGCCTAGACCGACTGATAATCCTTGACATCGCTTTCGTTTTCAACTACAGGTTCAAGGTCTGCCTACTTGGTCCGATGTCATGATGAGGCTCGTCTGCTTCCCTTGGGACGTGTTATCATATCGACCGTTGTTGAGCAGTGCCCTCCCACCTTCAAGCGGTATGTTAGGTACGACTGGCATGGTGCATTGCCCACGTTGCCATTTGTCAACATCGATTGGCGTCACATCGAGAGTAAGCACTCTTACTAGGTTCAGTCATCCTGATGGGGCCACTGCTCAAGTTTTCTCGTCCCGCCCTTGGGGATCAAATTATCGGTCCCCACACAGCCAAATGTGACATTCAACGATCCAGCATCGCAACGACAATCCTCCCGTATCATATAAGAGGTCGGTATAAGCAGAGTTGATACACAACCACCAAATCGCTTTTCTTCTAGACGTCGCCACTCAATCATCTATTCTACCGTCGCATACCTTCATCTTTACCAATGGCTCCCGTTGCAGTTTCTTCTTCCATCGCCCCTGTAGATGCCATCCGTGATATGAAGGCTTCTCTTAGGAGTGCCACCGTCCCAGAGACTCTTATAGACGTTCTCTCTTTGGCAGTCTCTCAATATCCTGACCAAGAGCTCAGCTTCATTACCTCCTCGGCCCATGACTCCTCCATCCAAACCAAGACGTTCAGCCAGTTTAGCCAATACGTTCTCTCCCTGGCGGAGGCTATCCGTGCCTGGGGAAAGCCCTCCGGTTCGGTTATCGTTGTCTACCTCACTGAACATGAAGACAACATGGCTGCTGTTTGGGCCTGCCTCCTCGCCGGTTACGTGCCTTGCTTGCAGCCAGCCCTGAGCGCTCAGCAATCGCATAAGGAGGGTCATGTTGCTCACATCAAAAATCTTTTCTCTTCGCCAACCTGGTTGACGAACGAGAGCGGCGCAGACCAGGTACAGTCAATCACTGGTCTCGACATCCGCTTGTTCTCGGAGGTGAAAGTCACTGCCGAGAATCTTGGGACGGGCTTTGTTGTCCACCAACCTAAGCCTGACGACGATGCCATCCTTTTCTTGACCTCTGGGTCCACCGGTTTCTCCAAGGCTGTCGTGCACACCCATCGTACCATAATTTCCGCCTCCCTTGCCAAGAATGAAAGCTATCGCCTTACTCCAGAATCCAGGATCATGAACTGTGAGTTATATATATATATATCCAAGTACTGGATGGTTTGTTAAAATGGAACCAGGGGTTGGACTTGACCACATCGCCGGAGCACTTGAAATGCATATGACGCCACTTTTGTTCGGCGCTTCGCAGTTGCATGTCCACGCGTCTGTCATCCTCTCTGATCCCTTGAAGTATCTTCGCTTGATCGAGGAGAAGGTTTGTGATCTGCATTCATCAGGCCCGACACGTCGTCTAATCTGCACTTAGTCGATCGAGTTCGTATTTGCGCCCAACTTCTTGTTGGCCAAGCTTCAGCGCGACCTCGGGCACCGCGAGGACCTATTCGGCACGTTCAACCTCTCTTCCTTCAAGCGCATCAACAGCGGTGGAGAGGCAATCGTCAGCAACACCGCCGTCGCTTTCTGCAGGACACTCAAGAACCTCGCGAAGAATGGTGATGCCCCATTCATCATGGCTCCCGGCTTTGGCATGACAGAGACTGCGTAAGTTTCTGGCCTATATCGTAGTGTCCCCAACTCAATGTATGTTTAGCGCTGGATTCATCTACGATAAGGTTGACTTGTTGGAAACTCCTCCCCCATACGAGTTTTTGGAGCTCGGTGCGCCCATCCCTGGGGGTGAGATGCGCATCGCGAGTCCCGAAGACGGTGTTACTCCCTGCCCTGACGGTCAGAGCGGAGAACTCCAAGTCCGCGGCCCGATGATCTTCGTGCGCTACTACAACAACCCCGAAGCAACGTCCTCCAGCTTCGTCGAGGGTGGTTGGTACCGCACCGGTGACGTGGGAATAATCGAACACGGGAAGATAAGGCTGAGCGGGCGTATGAAGGACACCGTGATCGTCCACGGTATCTCTTATGGTATTCCTGAGCTGGAAACTCATCTCCAGAACGTTGAGGGTGTCACTCACTCATTCCTTGCCGCTGCACCCTACCGCCCGACTGGACAGGATACCGAAGGTTTCGTCATTTTCTACTCCCCGACCTTCAACCTCAACGACGAGGATGCTCCCGCCAAGCTCTTCGTTACTCAACGTGCTCTCCGCGATGTCTCTGTCAAGATGATCACGCTCCCGCCACAGTTGATCATCCCTATCCCCGCTGACAAAATGGAGAAGACTACTCTCGGAAAGCTTTCTAGGTCTAGTCTCGTCAAGCAACTCAAGCAGGGTGCACTCGCCACGCACATCTCCCGCGCAGAGGAGCTGCTGAGCATTGCACGCGACGCCAGTTTCGTCGCTCCTTCTACTGGGACAGAGAAGACACTGGCTGGCATCTACGCCAACATCTTCAACTTGAACGCGAGCGAAATGTCTGCTAGCCAAAACTTCTTCGAGCTCGGTGGTACCTCCCTTGATGTCATCAGGCTCAAGAGCGAGGGAGAGGCTGCGTTCCAGTTGCCCGAGATCCCTACCGTCCAGATATTAAAACACCCCATAGTCACTGACTTGGCAAAATACGTCGACTCCTTGATTTCCAAAGACGCAGTCGTTGAGGAGTACGATCCCATCGTGCCCCTCAACCTCACAGGCAACAAGACCCCGATCTTCATGGTCCACCCCGGTGTTGGAGAAGTTCTTATCTTCGTCAACCTTGCCAAATACTTCCACAACGAGCGTCCCTTCTACGCGTTCCGCGCTCGAGGCTTTGAGCCCGGGCACCCATGCTTCGGCAACATGGACGAGATGGTGTCTTCATACGCAGCGGCCGTCAGGAGGACGCAGCCCCACGGTCCCTACGCCATCGCTGGTTACTCGTACGGTGGTGTCGTCGCATTCGAGGTGGCCAAGCGCCTCGAAGCCATGGGCGAGCAAGTCAAGTTCACCGGTCTCCTCAACATTCCCCCCCATATCAATGACCGCATGCAAGAGATCAACTGGACGGGGGGTATGCTCAACCTCGCGAACTTCCTCGGTCTCATATCCAAGCAAGACGCCCACGACCTCGAGCCCTCGTTGTTGCCTTTCACGCGCCAAGAGCAGCTGGAACACCTGTGGAAGCTGTCGCCACCAGAGCGCATCTCCGAACTCCAGCTGACTCCAGGGAAGCTTGAGCACTGGGTCGACATCGCCGCCTCATTGATCGAGTGCGGCAGGGAGTACGAGCCTGGCGGTTCAGTCGGTGAGTCGCGCCTCTTCTCCACTGTTCTCTGGGGTGTTATCTGACACGAACATGATTTTTCTTTCACTCAGAGTCGCTCGACGTCTTTTACGCCATCCCGCTCCGTGGTACCAAGGCAGATTGGTTGAACAAGCAGCTTAAGCCTTGGGCGGATTTCTGCCGCAGCGAGCCCCTCTACACAGACGTCCCTGGAGAGCACTACACGCTTATGGACATTGATCACGTCGCCGGCTTCCAAAAATTCTTCCGTACCCAGCTCGAGGCCCGCGGTCTCTAAAAAAATTCGGTCGATGCTCGGTGTATCTTTGGGTGGTGTTGTCGCAAATGGTGATCTATTGGTATTTATGGGTCGACGCATAATATCATCAAGTTTCGTTTCTTCTCCGTGTAACCTGGAGCCCTAATGTATATATATGCTATTTGACAGATTGATTGAGTGCCTCTTACTATTTTTCTCTCTTCGATGTTGGTATTAGCAGTGTGGCGTACATAGCACAATTTAGCGTTCTATTCTATAAACCATGAATGTTTTCTTCATCACCGTGATAGTGAGGATTCGAATTTGCAAACGTCCTCTGAATCTGTGAGAATCTTTTTTCTTTCCTTATCTTTACTTTGTCAGGTCGGCTGAGAGGGTGAGGTCTTTCCATCAATCAACCCTGCTAAACAAATTCTGCGAGGTATCTGTACGACATGCACCGCGATCCGCTGTGATGTATGCGGCGACTCGGAGCTAAGACCAAATTTTAAATGGCTTCAGGCTGTACGTATACTAGCATCAGCGCTTCCGCCACCGCCATCGGAGCGAGAAACCATTAAGGAACCTCTGGAAAAGAATAACTTTGTTGTGTTCCAGATTGAAGTACTCCGGCCGGTGGTGGCGGCTCCAAACCTTCAAAGCTTCACGACTCGGAATCGTTGCTGCTCTAATTGGTAGTATTGCCAGTCTGTGGGTTGAACGTTGACCAACGAAGAACAAGTACGTAGTAAAGTAACTCGAAGTGCCGATTCCTTTTTTTTTCTAATTCTGATCGAATTCTGATCTTCTGATAGTGGCTGCGTTTGGTTTCTGATGAAGAGGTAAAAAGGCACACTACAGTTTGCATCGGCCAGTGCGAGCGGCGACCGGTCGACCCCTATCGAGATGTAAAGTCAGCACCCGTCGGCAGCCGAGGCAGTTGGTATCCATGAGATTATGAGTCTACTCTCGGGTTCCGACGGACTGTGACGCCCAAAACCTATGGTCTGAGGTTGGGATGTTTGACTCACTTGTCCGACCATACATAATGATGGGCTCATAGATTCGATCATCTCGGGCGCAACGCGTCATTTACCGTTGTCATCATGATCCCGCCGCCATCGAGAACCTGAGTAATCGAGGATGACGCTAAGCGGAGGATACATGCCAGCAGCCAGCTCGCGAAATCCGGACTCTAGGCGTCCCCACCGGAGTCCGGGATTCGGACCGTGCATGATATGATCATCCGCTTCTCGCGTGAAAGGAAGTACTGGATGGAGACCCTCGCTCGAACGGCGATTCCATATATCGGACCAACTACTTGGATCAGATAGTGCTCAGGACCGTGACATACCACTTCTGGATCAACACGCTGGCAGATCGACGAGACGGCGACTCGATTCCAGATAGAATCGATTAGTGCTGTCCCAGATCATCTATTAGGTCCTTCTCACCGTGTACTCCAAACTCATTTCGCTTTGAATGAAACGAGACGGACCATTACAAATATTTCTCATCAATTTTAAATAACAGCCTTTCTCATACCAACTAGTATTTCTACTCATTACATACATCAGTATCATAACAAAATCGCCGCTATCGACAAAGTGTGATGAAAACTCCTCCGATATAACATAGCATCGTTCAGATTCGAGCCCTGGGTACCAAGAATGATCAGGCGACAGGAGAAGCACATCCAAACGACGTTCCAGACGTTCCCGTCTGGAAATCCAAAATGATCGATTCGATGGCAGCGTACGACGCCAGCCCAGCCGTCGTCAGACAGGCGATCGTGATGATCAAGTTCCACGTGTTGAAAATAAAGCGTTTCTTGTCTGTGACAAAACAAGGACGAGCGAGGGATGGTCAGCAAACAAACCAGCAACGGGGGAGAATAAAGGAAATACACGTACAAGCGCGTACCCATCGCGAGATACTCCACCAGCTATCGATTCGGGACGCGTGAGGATTGTTGATATCATACGGGCGATCGCCCGACATCGCATCGACCTGCATGACATAACCGAGAATCATGAAAGGCGGGAAGGTGTATGTGAATTCTACAGAAAAATACCTAGCACGTCAGCACCACTGACATTGACAGGAAGAAAGAAAAATAACGCACGGAAAATGCAGACGGCAGCGACAAGTGACGAGATGTTGCTGAACTGGGGAACAGCGGAACCGATGACGAAGGCAAGGGCCCAGTAAACGACGACCAACACGCCGAAGAGGTATTTTCCGGACTTGTCCGTCAATTTCGGAGCACGGAATAGGTCGACCATAATATTTTGGTAGATGACCTTGACACCGATATTGCCGTACAACGCAGCGGCAATGAGACCCGCGACCAAGGAGATGGCGTTCGTAGCCGTCTGTAAGCTATAAAGAGAAACACCCTGGTTTGCAGGCTGATTGGAAAAAACGTGAGTGAATCATCTGTCCACTCGGAACACTTGAACTAGATACCCACGTTGATGACGAATTGGCCTTGGTATGAATAGACGAACAACCCAAAGAACATGTATACGACGCTGATAAAGACCTGGGAGCAGGCCATGGCCTTCCAGAAGTCCATCGGTCGGCGCATCTCGGCCATGAATTCGACGAAGATCATTCTAGAATGAGTACTCGATCAGACTAAACTGTACATACTCGACATGGACGAACTTACGCGCCACCATACGAGAACACAATCTGCATGATACCGTCAAGTTGGGTCTCGAAAGGTAGCTTGTTAATCGCCAAAGTCTGGACTGGCCCTGACGGAATACCATAGGCAGTCAAAGCAGCCGAAAAGTTGGGGGCGGTATGAGCAACGGCGCCCATCGTGATAATCAACGTAATGATGTTGAGCCAAATGGAAAAGTTCGCAATCCAACCGAACTTTTGTAATGTTCTTATCTGACCCAGAATCATACCTAGATAGGAAAAAAGTGAGCATATGCGTTCTTATTATCAGTAATAGCATAACACACCAGCCAGCATCCATACGACGTTACAGATACTGAAGCATAGCTGATTTCGCAAAACAAAACGTCAGGTTTTCACAACCCTATTGACAAAGTATGCAAACACATACCCTGAACTGTGACATTTGGGAAAGACCCTGGCCATTGCCGAGGATGATAAGGCCGACGTTGAAGATAAGCTGCAAACTTTGCAAAACATTGCACACTTTGAGGCTGTCAAGGTAATTCGCTCGTAAAAGGAGCGGGGACTCACCAATGCGGAACCAACTCCCAAAGATACGATGGCCAAGATCGCCAAATGATTTGAGCGGGAACCTCTCCGAATCCAATTTCATGAACATGTGCCAGAGGCAAAGACCACTGTATGCTGCCATGACACCAAAAGCGACGAAACACGCAACACCGGGGCCGTATCCAACCTGAGCGAATGCAAAAGGTGCCGAGTACGGACCGAGAATATCTAGATGGCTTTCAGTTGAGGATACAGTCATTGGAGCGACCATGTCGTACCAGTAGTGATGAGATAAAAGACTGCGCCCCAAGTAGCGGTCCTGAGTGAGCTGGAAGCTGCGCGATACTCGGCGTCAGAGACAGTGAGAATTCCGGCCTCGTCCGACTCTCCACCCTTTTTCTCGTCGCCAGAAATGACCGAGTCGTGGTCCTGACCATAATCAAGGCCAAACAGTTCGCTCAGCCAGCCGGTAGGTGGACGTTGACCCTCCCTGCGTGCTTCGGCCGCCTCTTTATCTCGCTGTTCCCGGGCGTAAAAGAGGTATGTCTCGAAGTTGGGTGCCAGTCCGTCCGCGAGAACATAGTGCTCGGGAGCGCTGACATCGTTATCTGGCTCAATGTGCACCCGAGGATCGTGAGCTTGGAAGGCCATAGCGATAAGACGGGAGGGAAGACGCAGTGGGATGAGCCGCTTTTAATGGATGACTTGAGTGGCGGTGGTGCCCGTGTGCCATGTGGACCTTGCGACCTGTTTATCAAAAAAGAACGTACAGTGTCCGCGTACTTACATGTGGTTCTTCATGCTTTTGGTAACGCCGTGTGACCTTTTTGGACTTGGAATGATCCGGCCTCAAGATGGATTACGCCACGGCAAGACAGTAATCTTCTCACTTCATGATCATCCAATCTTTGATTGGCCTGAGGAGAGACAGCCAACGTGGACTCGTGGTCCAGGGAGAATCCTTGGGGTAATGAGTCTTGCGCCCAGCGTATTATTGCAGTCTAAGACCTCCCGACCTCCTCGATTACATGGGGAACGATACTTTGCACTGACGCGGCAGTGACGTCGATTCGTTTCGATATCCGTGCGATTTCACGTCCCATGGGAGTCGTTGCCAGTTAGTGATGGTATTTACTTAGAAGTAGCGGAATGTTCCTGTCCCTGGGAGCATAAACATTCATCCCGGCGGACTGGGAATGGGCGATAAGAATGGGTACCATCACATGAGCAGAGAGGTTGCTAGTTAGGTACCTTGCATAGCATGCGTTGCCGCATCGCGCACGAGCGGCGAGTAGGTGACCGATGCTGGAAGTTTATTATTATAAGCATAAGTATGATCGGTATGATAGACGAACCAAGGTCGTGATTCCGTATTTGTTTCTGAACAAGCTGCGGTTCCAAATGAATCCCACGGCTTTGTTTCATTTCATCCAACATGAGCCTGAGGTTGATCACGGACTCGGATATCTCACTTGCGTTGCCAGCCCACCGCGTTCTCTTCATCCCAGAACTCCTCGATGTCATATTCAATTTTTTGGACAGGGAGGCCAACGTCGCGAATGCATGCGTCTGCAAAGAATGGTCTGAGATAGCCCTCGATATCATCTGGAAAGAGGTCAACAACCTTCTCCGCCTCTTCTGTCTACTGAAACCGATATGCCTTCACCCACAAAAGTTGGAATACGTGAGTAGTCCCCCTTCCATATCCTTGGTCCGCCACTCACCTAGTCTTTTCAGTGCTTTGAGACACTTCCAGAAGCCAGCGACTGGTCCAGGTTCGAAAAGTATGCCTCCCGCGTCCGCTCCCTAAGGTTTCGACCGTTCATGTACAATCGTGAAATATACCCCTTGCTGGATGACGTGGCCAGGACGCGGACCTCTCTGGAGATCTTGCCCAACATGCATACCCTGGAATGGATGTATACCAGCCCCGCTCACATGGAGCGCTGCAAGTTATTCCTCCATCGACGACTCAGACACCTCTCTGTTACCGCGCCTTCACAACTGCATCCCAAACTGGATTTCTATACTGATCTGTGTGCACGTGCACCCCACCTACATACGCTCGTGCTTTTTGTCGAATCCCCTGGCAATCCGATCGACGCCGAGCTACGTGTTCTCCTACAAAATTTGCCGGAGCTCAAGAAGATCGTCTTACCAGAATTTCACTATACGTCCGCAGTCATAGAAGAACTTTCCCGAGCCAAGAACATTGGTGTAGTGGACTTCAATCAGGACCTCAAGCTCGGGTGTGGAAACCCACTCAACGTGGCATCCTTTGTCCCTGTCCTTCAGGAAGGTGCCTTTCCATGCTTACACGAGCTCAACTTGTCCGTCAGAATCGACGATATCGACCGTTTCTTCCGCTCAAGTTTCGCGCCCATCCATATCACGAGGTTGTATGTCAATTCATATACAGACCACACGCCAACGGAGATCCGTGCCTTCCTCACCACGCTGTCCCAAAAATGTCAACTTCTAAAAAGTCTGAATGTTCAACTGTACCACAAAGTCCTCCCTTCCCATTTCACCGTAGAGCAGCAACTGTCCTACGATACCATCAAACCCGTCCTCACTTTTCCGAACTTGACTTACTTTGAGCTGGTACACAAATATCCTCTCAGGATCACGCTAGAAGAGATCGAAGACTTGGCCAGCAAATGGCCCAACCTAGAAACCCTCATGTTGAATACAGAACCGCTCTTCATCGAAGAAGACGCGTCGACGCTCGATCTCTGCGCACTCCTACCGTTTGCGATGCACTGCCCCCGTTTGTGCATGCTCGGTTTGTACATCAACGCCAGCAAAGCCAAAATACCGATACCCTCGTCCCACACCCCACTCAAGTCCTTTGGTTCTCTCAAGATGTTCTCGATCGGCACATCCAAGGTGCACGACACGAGCGCTGTGGCAATGTTCCTGAGTCGGATCCTCCCCGCGCGTTGCGTGATTGAGACGGGGATCACGTGGACCGAGTTTGGTTCCCCGGAGGATCGGCAATTGCCGCAGGAGCTCCGGTCTTCGTTGCAGAGGCGGTGGGTGGCGTGGCAGAGCGTGGCGAAGCTGCTGCCCGCGTTGATTGACCTCAGGCGGGAGGAGGGGGCGCGGTCGCGCGCGCTGCAGGAGGAGGTTGAGGATCTGCGAGTACGGAACCAGCTGTTGATAGACAAGGTGGATGTTTCTCAGGCGAAGGATTCGTGCGTCGTCGCGTGACTTGTTCGAGCTTTCGGAAGACCCATGGTACAAATGTATGTTTGTCATGATCCGTTTCCGTTCCCATACTGATTATTGTGTGATATATTTAGGACCTATGAGAACGCCCTGACATACTTCAAGCTTGATACCTATATGTTGCCTTGAATAGGCTCTTGATCATCATTGTTATTGTTATCGATTCGTTGCCACCATCATCCTGTCGGGTCCGCCACCTTGTCTGTGGAGTCGTAGCATATGATACCTTCTGCTTGGCAGACACTTTGCACGCGAGTAGGAAGGTGACAGCCTGAGGATACGGTTTATAATATCATAAGTACTATAGTACTGTCCGGATCAGTTGGCACTGTGATCCTCTTGTAGTAGTAGTAGAGGTTCAAATATCAGATAGACCTCCTTCAATCACGGCAGTCGAAACTGTACCATCTCGGCCCTTGTACCAGTCGGGTATACTGATATCCTCTTCATCTTCGTCAACGAGCATGTGCTCATCCATCGTGTCACATTGTACAGTACGATGAATCGCGCCACCCCAGTCGTTCGTGGTTTGAAATGAGTTTGCTCGCATTCTGATTTGAAAATTCTCTCTCTCTCTCACTATGGGACTGGAACGAATTTCTTTTTGACAGTCAAACTGTTCAGGTCGTCACAACGATGGACAGATAGACGAAGAAAAAATGAGAGCTTCTCGTTCCATTTCTGTTGACCTCTCTCGATATACTGTGGTGCCACTTGGTTCTTTCCAGACCACGTTCTCAAAGTGCCGCCTCCATATGTCGACTCCATACTAGTTCCGTAATCAAAATCAGATGCCCCCTTGTTCTGAGTCGGTCTAAGGGCAGGGGGTTCATCCGTAAACTGCCTTCTCTCGCTATTTGTACTCGGCATCAGATGGGTTTACATGTGGAGTCAGCCATATCTGATAGCTCCGCCAGTGAGGACACCGATCTGAGAAGTACGTATCATGGTTTCTTATCTGCGTGACCATAGAATTTACATCTATCACCAACATATGTAGGTGCTACACTCAGCGGGTCTACAATATTCTGCGTTTCTCATGGTCGCGACATCGTCGACGCTCACAGGAACACAGTAGTTTTGGCTTTGGTCATATCTGGTTTGAAGACTTGGTTTCGGCGTTTTGTGGACAGCCTGATTGCCAACCGTCGACGAGGGGCTCAAAGCCGACAGCCATATATTGCCTAGGCCAATGTCTCTTGTGACACCGCATATGTTGCGAACCATCCTAGGAGGAGACACCAGGTAAGTCATCGTAATGCCGCAGGTACAATCAATATTCTTGCTCTGAAGAGTAAAAGATAAGATGCAGTTGTCAACCCTGTCGTCTGAGAGGCCTACATCATCCATTTTAGCTGCTTCTGAGCCCGTGGGGAGACGAATAGTGGTGATAGACGGTGGCGAATTTTGCCCCAGGTGGCGGGGAAATTGATTGCAGAGTTGACTGAAGGTAAGGGGAGGGTGTTAGGTTTATGTCAGAGGGTATATTGAAGACGCGGTCTCTGGTTCCAAATGGAGTCTCTTAGTTACCTTGTTTGAATACAAAATTGGCAAAGTAGTAACGTACATGTGTACTGACCCACCCACAGTCAACCGGAAGATCCGAGTCTTGAGAACTTGAGGCTCATTGAAAGTGTGTGCCCCTGACTTGACCGATGATCTGCGCCGGACAAAAGAGCGAGTGGCAAACGAATATATAAATCGCCACGAAATCGTTACAACACGGGTACATGACAATGAGGCTATCACCAGGTAGCTCGTGTAATCACACTTGCTTTCACATCTTGGTCAAGACATATGAGACGTGATGCAAACGAGACGACACCATGACACTCACCAGCGACTTCCAGACAGCGTCCAAAATGTTTTTGGGTGGCTCCTCTGGGGTCTCGTCTGCCTCAATCTGTGCAATATCGCTCACGAAATCCATGTCCTCCGGCTTGACGGGCCGCACACGGTAGTAGAACATGGCTCCGACATATAGGAGAGGGAACAGGATGAAAGGAAAGTAGTCCGTAACAAACGTTGTGGTGTTCCAGTCGTTCTTGAGGAAGACGCTCCAACCAATCAGCTGTAATGAGATCAGAACCGCATTCAAGGTCGAGAGTGATCATGGGGGCCATACCAAACAGATGATAAAGATCCAAATGGCCCCATACCACGCGGCGAACGGTTGGAGGCGAGAATAGTATGGAAGGGTCCTGCGATCGATGCCTTGCGCTTTAGTGCCGCTATAGAAGCGAATATAGGTTACGCAGATGCCGAACCACGTCATGAGGCCGGCGACTGATGTCATATTGGAAAACCAGTTAAAGACCGTTCCAGCACCTTTGGATGCAGTCATGAAGGCAAGTAGGGCAAACAGAGAGCAGAAGATGACCGAGACATAGGGAAGACCAGATTTGGAGGTCCTTGCAAATATTTTCGGTGCGTTACCGATGATGGCCAAACCGTCTATTTATCCATACAGTTGAGTTAGACGCTCAAATCAATGAACAGCGCAGACCTCACAGAGAGCGCGCGAGGACGCGTACAGGTCACTGGATGCGGCTGACCACGCAGAACTCAATATACATGCATTGATAATCTGTCGCACAATGAATACCTGCGGTGATTTAGATGATGTCATTACATACCGAGGGGAGATATTTAATTCCAGCATTTTGTATTGCTATGACGAATGGCGAAGCCGCGGTGCCACTTGCGAGCACCAGTTGCGAGTGGTTGGAAGGGACGAGTAGACCGATCACGAATGTGCCCAGAATGTAAAACAGGAGAATACGGACATATACGCGGCGAATTGCCCTGGGAAGATTACGACGAGGATTCTTGGTCTCTGCAGCTGCGATCTTGGAAAGTGAATAGACGGACGGGGCAGGAATCGAGAGATTCAACTTACAGCAACGATCTCAGCGCCAATGAAAGAGAAAGCGGCGTTCTGAAGGGAAGCCCACCACCCAAGGAACCGGCCGGTTGCGCCGGAGATGCCTTTGTATTGAACAAAGGGACCTGGGTTCTTCCAGTAGCGAAAACCGATACGATCGTGGTCGGGACCGCCTCCAAGGTCAAGGATAATGCCCAATATGATGAGACCAGTGATAGTGAACACCTTGATGGAACTAGGCAGTGCATTAGTAAGTAGGAACAATAAAGCATCGATTGGTTACCCACGCGAACATAAACTCGGCCTCCCCATAGGCACCAGCGCCGAGCATGTTGATGGTGATGACGACAATCATACAAATGAACACCCAGACTGCGCTGTTTACATGCGGGTGCCAGTAATTTATCAGGAGAGCAGCAGCGGACAACTCGGCTGGAACATGTATTTATGCGGTCCCGTGAAAGGACAAAGAGGGCTGATACTCACCAGGCGCTAGGGATGCAAGTCAGCCAGCGAAATGAGGATCAAATGAGGATCAAACGCACCAGCGATGGTCGATTTGTACCAGTAATTCCAACCCATGGCAAATGACAACGCTGGATTGACAAAGCGTTCTGCAAGCCTGATATGACCACCCGCGATGGGTAAATATGCGACCATTTCACCCAACGATACCTTGCGGGGGACTGTTAACAAGAGTACCTTGGGAGAAAGAACGACTTACCATGACTGCCATCGTAATTGTGCCCATGGTCACATAACCGAGCAAAAGACCGACGGGTCCACCATTCGCAAGCGAGTTGGCAGTTCCGATGAAAAGACCTGTGCCAATGACACCACCAATACTCGAGGGACATCAGGATGGAGGGGAAGGGGAAGGTGGATGGGTATACCTGATCATGGCCACATGTCGACTTTTAAGCTGCCTATGGAGCTTTTGCGGCTGAGCCGAGGTGGCAAACTCTTCTTCGTCTTTCAAGGAACCTTCGGAAGAGTTCTTGTAATCATTTTTCTCAGAGGCCATCTTCAAACGCCGAGAAGAGGAGGGGGAGAAAGAGGGAGAAAGAGGCCATGGGCCGTACGGCCGTGGAAGTTGCTACTTATAATTGAGACGTTCGATCAGCGAGTTGGGAGGAATTAGCAAAATAGGTGATTTGGACTCACGGATATCCCTGCTTGAAGACGGGTTCCCAGTGGCGCTGAGATTACGGCAAGGTCAGTTTAAGTGCTTCCGATCCAAGCCCTCTGAGAATGGGTATACCCAGGTATGCCCGGGTATGCCCCCCAGTTCGGAGAGTACACATTGAACTGCTTTGCCGAAGCGAGATATTCCTGGACCATTTTAGGGCTCCAGGTTTATGATCGAGAACTCTGAAATCTGTTTCTTACTTAGTTCGAAAACTTTCCCGGTGACGGTCTGCGTGCATGTGTTGCCATCTTTGGACGTCGCTCCGTGTGCTACGAAGAGAGTGGGCGTACTCATTTTCGTCGAAGCAACGGGACGCTTGAAGCCAACATTCGGTGATGTCTCTACCAAAACGATACGCAATTGATAAATTCTCTCCTCGCTCAGAATTCACATACGCAATACACAAAACATGCACAACACTCAAACTAGTACGTCTACGAGGGATCAGCAGGTCTGGGTGGGTAAAGCTGAGGAGACAGAGGATGAGAAGAGGGCGAGATGAGACGAGACGGGTCGAAGAAGATTCACCTCCTACGCCGGCGCGACCTCGGAACATACGCGAACACGGCAACGAGCCTCAAGACTACCGAGGGGTCCTTCGGACACCAGCTCGCTCGCTCACCCTTTTATTCATCTAGACGTCATTCTCTAAGCGCATACAACCCATCATTCCCTATCGTACGACAGGCCTCAGGGCCCTAGTACCTGCTACCCACATTGCCGAAACTTATCGCTCCTCTTATCGACACGCAACTCAAGAGCACTACGGCGGGGTCTGTGGCGTCTAAAACGGCCGGCGGGAACGGCGGACCGGGTGGATCATGTCCACTCCGGGGCATTCGCGCAGACGGAGTTGTAGGGGGCAGGAGCCCCACGCTTAAGTAGATTGTCCTCATAGAGTATACACACTCCACACGGGACAGAAATTGACTTGGAAAAAAAAAAAAAAAAAAAAGAGAGTGGGCGGGCGGAGCGCAAAGCGCTCTCCGTCCCGGGCCGGGAGCCCGAGTTATCAGCGAGGGTAAGAACACCCCGCAAATGCGTGCAGTCGGGATCGCGATCCGGACCCCAGGGGGGTGATTTACAAGGAGCCGGAATGGGAAATGGAGGCAGGGCGTGGTGGGTACACTGAAACGGGCTCGGATGAGCGCTGCAAGGCGAATGAGCGATGTGGTGGAGGCGAGCGTCGCTAGTCCAAAAATCTTCAACACTGTGGCTTCACTCGTGCCTCACTGCACCACACTCCGACCCTCTAGCCAACTTGGGGTCTGCCTTGAGTCTCCTGGGTACAGGAGTGCCCGTAGGGATGTGGTATAGAGATGAGGGAAGATTAGAAAGGCCCGGTTAGAGGAAGGGGGGTGGATAGGGTAAAGGGACCCATCCTTTCCGGATAATTTTACCTTTCAGAGGGGAAGGGGGTTCTATACACACATAATGTGGGGGAATTATATGCAGAAACCACGCTGTAGACTAAGGGAGATGTCAATCTTGTGGAAACGAGCGGTCAGGTTTGCGTCAGCGAGCGAGCGACTCGCCCAGTCGTTTGCTTTGTACGGCGTCGTTGTGTGGAGCCCTCTGAGCTCTAGGGCAGAGCTGGGCGCCGTGGGACCTAGATTCGCAACCTGAGCAGATGTGAAGTGGGCGGTGGGACTCTGCGCAATCACCGTTTCATTGCCATTTGCAGCAAATTTGCTTGCCATCTTGTCGGCTGAAGAGGGCGCCGCCGAGGCGGTCCGCGAAAGTGCCGCTCTTTTGGTCCCAGGTGCAAGGCATCGCAACGAAATATGTTGTGGCGGTGTCTACCGAGACACACTGCGCAGACAGCGAGGATGATGCCTGTGGGTTGGGTGCGAAAAGACCGTTGCCGTTTGTGATGCACATCCTGCTGGTTCCCAGGGGGAGAAATAGGCCGCTTAGATACGCTGAAGGACCTCAGATGGGCTTGCGAGGATGAGGCATGGGAGGAAGCCGCAGAGTGCTTGGCGAGGAGCGACTTGTGTTCCTCGTACATGCTGGGGAGCGCAGGAAGTGGCACGTCGACAAGGTGTCGAGTGGGCTGAGTTGCCGTTGGCCGGGTGCCATTGGATGTCAGGCAGGTGAACAGGATGGGGGGAGAAGAGACGGGAATAATTAGCAACGGCTTCAAAGGAGAGGGGGGAGGGCGGCACTCACGAATTGGTGATGAGTCGGCTTGTTCCATTTGTATGGGGATCATGAGGTCGTCAAAGGTGTCCCGAAAGAGATCCTCGTCGATGATGGATAGGTCGAAAGCCCTGGGCAAGGTTAAGCAGTCATGCCAGTGACACCTCTGTTGGCCTTGGTAGACAAGGAGAACGCGCTGCTGGTTCTCGTTGTGCTAGTAGCGCCACCTGTAGTTTTTGATAGCTGACCAGAAGAGACATACATGTCCACGTGGGAGTGGTCCCAGTCGTTGTTCACGAACCGGAGCATGCGGATAGAGGCTTGGCCGAATTGCACTTCTTGCGTGACAGCTGCTCGTGCTCTCTGGCCTCGGCTTCCGCGATGGCTTTCTCCTCTCTACGTCTGGTCTACACTGCTTTTTCCTTGTTCTGAAGAACCCATAGAACTTTTATGGCTTGTGGTTCTGTGAGGCCCGCGGCAATGAGCGATTGCATGTCTTCGTCAAATTCTGGAGTGGCGTAGTCTGAAAGAACTGCTCGATTGGGGATAATCAACTCTTTCCCAACCCCGACGACAAACTGATTGCCAGTAGCTGCTGCATCGTCGACGTACTCGACGTCAAGTTCTGCCATGGGTGACCAGGATTGAAGCGAAAGAAGAAAGACTGGGAGTACTAGTAACACCTAGGAAAAACGAAGCTCAGCGCGCCACTGGCACTTCGCTTTCTCAATTCTTAGGTATGCCTCGTGATCTCGGCTACTTACTTACTACCTAGAATCCCAACCTTCTCGCCGAATCGCGCAAGGGGACCTTCGTGCCATCCGAGTCGGCGACAGCCGCACAATTAGTACAATTTGGAGTTGTACAAGCACGCAGTGCGTGATTCTACGGATTCAGCAGCCCCATCCAAAGCGTCGTCAACGAGAGTCTGATAGATAAGTAGTGGTGGCAAGCCTGAGCGCTTGAGCCCGCTACCATTGGCATGATGGTCCCATGTAAGATGTAGTCCGCGCTTGTCGGGCTCGGAGTCTCGGACTACCAGTCGTACACATGTGAGATGCCGCGGCCCCTCGTCAACACAAATCCGTCAAAATGAAGTCTAAAGCTCTGCACGAGACCCTTCTGAACTCGTGTTCAAACTAACTTTATCTCCAAATTTAATAAAGCCATTCAGCATTCATAAAAGTTGTAATTCATCCTCAAATATCCTTACTGGTTACCAGAGTCATTCGGTGCAGGATACATAATTTTTCGAACCAAGTACTGTAAGTTACTCCACCGCTACGCATCACAGTTTGCATATCTGAAGTACGAAAAGCAAGAAACTACTTGTTCACTTCCTCCAACACCCAAAGTTGATTGTATTTTCCAGTATGTGGCCACAACTGGATCTTGGTCCCATCGCTCATGTCCTTGTAGTTGACGTCGATGTTGAGATTCTCGCCGAGCATCGGCGTGAATCTGTACAACACAACGTGATCGTACAAAGAACCCGAGGACGATATTCGAGTTCCAAATATGACCGTACAACGCCAATCGTACAAGTTGGAATTCAGAGGTGACATGACCGAAAAAAGTGGTCAGCGCGAAGCTGCGTTACGCGATCAACTGACTCACCTCACTACTGTGGCCATGTTTTTCACTTTACAGACCTCCCAAATAGTTGGGATCAGGGTACACTGGAGTTTCTGTCCTTTGAAAACTTCGGACATGGGGACGGCGAGGTATTGAACACCGTGACCATCCACCGCTTTTATGGTGAAGTGACTCTCGTCGCCGGTGGACTGGAACACCCACTGAGACACCATGTCAGTCGTCGTTGTGAATGCCCGGATGATGGAAACGCATACTTCCTGGCCCCTTTTGCCAGTGAATTCGCTGCCGATGACTGTCGAATGGCATTCGGTAAGCAGATAGAAATAAAGAATAGACAACAGGACATACTGGAGACTTTGTCCTCGTCGCGGGTGAGGTATTTACCTGTTTGGAGGCTGAGAAGGCGGTACTTGGTGTTAAGTTTGACTTGATCCATGATGTAGTGAGACTGTTGATGGAATTGTTATTCTGAAGGGAGGAGGACAGAGAGGACAGATTTTATAGCTGAGATGTGTGAGTGCCCGGAAAATACCAGGTCTGTTTGCATTCATTTCCCCTGCAGGTACTGTACCTACAATCGGGATGAACCTCGCCCCGACATGTATGTTAGAGCTCTTCCCAACATCCTGTATGCTGCCTTCTTGTACCGACACCCGAATAGCCGGGTCAAAGTGTACCTTGATCTACTGCGCTGGATCTCGGGAACATCTTGGTGAGACCTGTAAGGCACTTTGAACAAGGAGAGAACGTCGGCAGACGTGATCGACCGATCTAAGTCGCGGGAGCAATATCAATCACTTGCTGCAAAAGTATTCACTATTAACCATATGGGTTCACAACGGATATTATGAATACAAACCTCCGAGTCCGTCTTTGAGACTCGGAGTTGACTGAGAAAGGTACTTGTCGGTGTTCCATCCGAACGGATCGCTCATCCAAACTTAGGAACAAGACAATGCCAAGGAGCACGAAGGTGATGTGATTGAATAAATTAGAGACACGGGCGATAATGACGTGCTGCGGATTGTACAAGTGCAGGACAACAAGCTTGGGTGGTTCGATGGGATGATCTACCTAGTAGAAATCATTCAACACGTGGAGTAGTAGCGAGCGCTGGCTCTGATCTTGTCAATGTCACCATCCCAGGCGCGTTCTGGCTCATTCCCACTGAACTGTGACTAGTGACAAATTAGGTTTTGGGTGTTCCTCAAATTTATCTCCGTATCTGTGCCCACCTTATAACTTTCTCAGGTAAGGGTGGGTAAAGTTCTTTTCTCACAATCAGATCTGGATGTTGGAGGAGGTGAACATGGATTAGTTGTCCATACACTGGTAAGGGTTGAACAACCAAACGGATCTTTGAAAATAGGATGTATGGCAGCAATATGGCAGCGGCGTAGATTAGAAGGCTCCGTGTGATATCGGCACTACTAGATGCGTCTGCCAGCTTGTGATAGGAACCTCCTGACGGCGTCTGAAGATCTGAGCAGTGTGGGTGTTTCAGCATCTGCTTTTCGTGTTCCCTTCATGCTAACTGCCTCTAGTGATAATGGGATGTTAATACCACATTCAAAGATGATGTTTTCGGATGCGAGCCTCGTGGTATTGCCAGTGCTGCCCTCCTGGAACGACCGTCAGTGGACAGGAACGGGTCGACTGGGGATCTGTCACGGACGAGACAAATGCACATGTTACGGAATGCAAAGTATGTCGGAAGTTGCGCGCACCGTTTACCCTCTGTCCATGTGAAGCCCGGTAAGCTTGAAGGAGTAGGAATGCTGGCACATCATGACAATAACTGTGGTCTAGACTGTTGCTGGCATGGTCGGCGAGCGCTCCGTATGTATTATTGGAATGGTCTCGCCCACGGTTGGTTCCTACTTCGGCGCGTCAGAATCACCGTCTATCACAACACGAATGTATGTAAGTAAGGAGCAAACCTGACTCGGGCGCAGGCCTCAGGGGTGGGCGTGGGAATGAACTGGACGCCTGGGTCCCATCTCTCTCAGGGTCACTCCCCGCGCGCTCGACCGTTATGGCATCCATGTTCATATCAGCGTCCCTGCTCACGTGGACGGTTCCCAAGGCTGTCGGCTCCTCGCATTGTGGATTGGCAGAGGGTAAGTGGTAGAAGTTTCATTTTGACCACTTCAATGTGTAGCACTCAAAACATTTAGCGTCACTCCGCTGCTCCTCGGGCGCATCAATCAAGGTATTAATTGTATTGACTCGATGAGCAGATTCCAGAACGTGACTTTGACTGTGCAACTTTAAGGTCTCAATCCAAGCACGGAGTTTGTAGTCGTAATCCCCGGCAGACACTATTGGCTCATCAATTTAACTTCCAACCCTTCGCCACTCGGTTTTCAGCCACACATGGACCTGTATTCTCGCGGAGAGAATAACTTCAAAAAAAAATAGCCCGGTCGATGATGACTGCCGATGCATTCAAATAAGCAAGTCATCAATGCATCTTTGCTCATATGCCTTTTTTTGTTTTTATTTTGTTTTTACTCCCTTTTCGTCCCTTTCGGGGTCAGACCCTATGTGGGACGGATTCATAGTGCCTTACAGTGGGTGTTGCAACAATCACGTTAGTCACATGATAATTATTGTTCACATAGACTGCACGCACGCTTGGCCGCATGTCAAGACTAGTATTCTAATCGTACAATTGTACGGTCCCATGGGTAGCCGATTTCCTCCGGCATCGTGGATTGAGGTACCCATTCGTTCGGATGTGGATGGAAAAATGCTACGTACCAGATGTCAGGAAGAAGGCTGACGCGCAGGTCCGGTGCCAAACTCAGTCCGACCGTAGGCACGGTACCTGCAACTCAGGAGAAACGATGTATCGAATCGGACTTGATCGTTTTCAGACCACCGAACTGCTTCAGGTATAAAATCCGTACGGTCAGTCTCACTACCCTCAGCAAATCGATTCTGCCAAACATCCTCATTCTGCAATCTCCTTTCACAATGTCGGTTCAAACCAAAATTAACGTCAACGCCAGCTACCGCCTCCTTAACCTCCAGACGGGCACATACCTTACTCGCGCTGACAACGACAACGTTGCCAGTATGTCCATTCCACGCTTCGTTTTCCGTCAATATGTGATGTTAACATGCTCATCTACAGTCGTCGGCGGCAAATACAATGCCGAAAACGGTCAAGAGGTACGCGCTTTTCATCCAGGAGTGCCGCTTCGACGCCTGGAACCATCGCAATCGAGCGCGATAGCTGACAAGCAAACATAGTGGAAGTTCGTGCACGCCGGGCGTAACTTTTACTTTATCCAAGCAACGGATGCGGATCACTTCATCGCCGCTCCCCTTGACAAGGTCGAACAACATCAGCAGCTCGAGTGCAACATAGCTCCATTCGCCTGGAGGATTTCCGCCGTGAAGTATATGTCCACCGTTGTGAGGCGAGTTGGCCCACCATGTTTGCAATTCTCGCGCTGACCGCTCTTCTCTTCGCTCCACCTTCGACGATGTAGATTCTCGCCAATGGCGGACGAGGACCTCAACTTTGATCTCTGGGGATCAAGCCGAGCAGAGGGGGTCAAAATCGCGTTGTATCACAGGACCAAAGGCAACAACCAGCTCTGGATATTGGAGGAAGTGAGGAGAAACCAGTCCAAGGAACCGCTCCCAGAGGTCGTTGAACTCACCGTGACGGAACTTGTATCCACTGTAACGGAACCTCAATCCGTTGTGCTGTCTGGCCTCGGTGGCTTGACTGCCTCTGGGAAGCCAGGAGACATCAAGGTGGATGCTAAATCAACTAAGGAAGTACGCGAGACAGTATTCGAATTGGAGGAAGAAATCAATGATCTCTCACTTGGCGGTGACGAGGGTAACGTGGATACCCGTGGATCGGAGCGGTCATCTGGCAGTGACAGTGATGAATGATGAAGGCAACGAGGACCTGGATGTAGCTTAATGCAGCATTACTCCCCCCCTGTACTGCAAAAGTCTGTTTTTCGAACCAAGTACATATCATTTATTGCCTCGAACTCTACGACGGGCATAGCCATTAGACCTCGAATCCGATGAAATGAAGCACGGATCGATAACAGAAGACATCGGACGACGATATGTTACACAGTAACTATCGTCTGAGCATGTATGAGTACAAAAAAATTACGACGCTAGGTTCCGCCCTCGCAAGTAGATGCTCCTAGTCGTGAAACGTCCTTCGAACCAGACTCGTACAACGTACAGCACATACTCGGCCGCAGCATTCATAGATATCCGCCATCGTAAAATATCATAAAAAACAGATTTCAGCGGCGTGCAACGGTCTGCTTGTAGAAATGCGACATGATCCCCGTCGCGTGCGTGACGGATAAATTGAATACGGGGTGAGTGGCGTTCTGAAGAGCGTGATGTTCACTGTTCGTTCGATGAAGCAGCGCAAAAAAGACGACAACGCACCAGCCGGTTTACAGCGTCTCCGAGTACGTGTGACGCTCCTTCCTCCTCCGTCCACGAGAGAGCCCTTGAAAATGATTCCCTACGAAGCGGCTCGTTCGCAGAATCTGCTCCCATTCCTTTGTTCAGCCTCCCTCAAAACAAAACGGAAACAGAGCCAACCAACCTGTCTCCTTCCACGCCCGATCGATCTCAGCCTGTCTGTCCGGGAGCGGACTAACACAGTGCTGAGCGGCCGAGAGCCCAGCGAGACAGTACAATGTGTGATACGAGTCCGCGCTCCTGTTCGTTCCATATGAGGCTCTGTTTAGCGCACGAGAATGGATGAATCACTTGGGCGGTTTGTCCCGCAAACCAGCAGCCGGGTGCTGCGCGGCGCACAGGATGTACCTCTGCAACGCCATTTCGTTCCACACCGATTCTGCGTGCGGGTCATAAGAAACGGGATTCCGCCAGATGCACAAGAAGACACAGCTCACCATCAACGTCGTCCCACTCCCCCTCCGTCTGTGCAGTCGGGTCGTGTGCCGCGGCGGCAGTAGAAGCGGCGCCGTGAGTATGACCGCCGCCGCCACCACCACCACTGCCACCCACACCCTGCGATGCGAGCAACGAAAAACATCCCCCAACCCACCACGAATAACACCCATCAACGAGCTTGTTCGTCCGACCCCGGAACCCGCCCAGCTCGATCTCGGAACCTTGCATCTGTACGAGCCATCGCAACAGCCGCTTGTAGTCTATCCTGGCCGACTGGTCGGTCTGGGAAACAGTCGCGGTAGCCGTCGTCGCAGTCGCAGTCCCTATAGCGGTAGTTGCCGAACCGAGATCGAGATAGGGCTGTAACATGATCCACGAAGCGAGCGCACAAAATGTGTACCCTCCGTGGGCCTCACCAAGTGGAGGACGCACGTCACCGAGGATCACCTGCGGCCCACTGCCCCCGTCACCGTCACTCAGGCCCTCAGCAGCGACATAATATGGCTGCGACGCCGACGCGAACCCGCCCTCGTACGTTTGGCACGACGCGATGAACGCTGGGACCCCCGCGAGTAGTTCCGGGGTGAGGAGGTCAAGGATGTGCGCGACTACGAGGAGGCAGTACGTCCCGCGGACGTCTACCTCGGCGTCGTGTGCGACCAGAAAAGAGCCGTCGGGTTGTTTGAGGGACATGAAGAAGGCGTAGACTTTTTCCCTGTACGAGGGTTAGATACGGCAGTCAGCGGAAACAAAGTCGAATACGAAGACCAAAAAAACACGCACCTGTTGATCTGGTCCCATCCTCCTCCCGGCCCAGGTTGACCTACAATCGCGAGCGAGCAGACAGAAGCATAAGTTGGTAGGAGATGCGCGGCCTGTCCCGGCCCACCGCCAAACCCGCCCTCTGGATGCTGCCATGTAAGGATCTTGTCGATCGCGCTGAGAGTAAATGTCAGCCCAACAAACTCGTTTTTTTTTTTCGAAGAAGAGAGAGTTTACCGCTGCTTATTGTCCGGATCTAACACGACGCCCATAACGCTGAAACTTTGGAGGGTCCAGTAGAGCAGCCATGGCTGGCTCGCGTCTTGACTGACGTAGCGAGACGGAAAACCCTGCAAGAGGTTCCGGACGAGGAACTGGAGGTGGTTTTGGCGGTGAAGAGGAGGCGGCGAGGTTGGATGGAGCGGGAGGTGTTTGAGCAAGATAGACTCTGTCTCTGCTTGAATGTCAGAGGTTTCGGTGAGGTGCTGATCGTCTGCTGATCGTCGCGCGTACGCCGTCGACATCGCTGCGGGTGGTCAAGAGACAATAACTCCATAAATCGATCGCTTGATTCAAGTGGTACTTATTTATAACTACAAAACTCGCTCAACTAGACCCAACCCTTCGCTCTCCAATACCGCTCGGATGGGCTCGCAAATCTCCTTGGTGTACGGCGCAAGAACGCCTGGGGTATTTATCACGCCATCTAAAACGAGCTGAGTAGCAATTCCGCACGGAACACCGACAGTCAGCGCCATGGCGGAGTGACCACCAGGCACTCCGTATTGCTCGAGCGTCGACGTCAGGATTTGCTGGTCGCGTCGCCGTCAGCACGTTGTATTCTGAAAAGTTTCGGTGTCCTCACCTCGGTTCCATCCGCCCACTCCACGACAAACTTGTGCTGGAGCATGACCAGGTCGCGCTCGCCCGTCTCGTACTTCATCAGACCTTCCAATCGCGCGCAGAGGGTATCTAGCAAGTTCTGTCCCCTCGGAACCACCTTCTCGGACGAGAGCAATCCAATCCACCGGAACCCGGAGATGATGCGCGAGCTCTCGCTTTCGTCGGGGAACTTGCACACGGACTTGATGTGGGAAACGAGCGAACTGCATAGGTGGTCAATCACGAATCACGCAGGTACGTCGCTATTCACCTCTCGGACGCGTCGTTGGCACTGATAGCCTTCTGAGTCACCTCTGCCCACGTGAGATCCGCCGTTAGCCATTCTTTTTCGCTGGCGTCGAGGAAGCCCAAGTCAACCAACGCCTTGATGAACTCGGGGAATCCCTGGTAGCGCAAAGTACCGCGAACGATGGTCTCCGCTTCTGGAATGTCGTAAAACTCGCGGAATGGGACCGAATTGCGGTTGGGGTAGGCCACGAAGGCGTACGCAGGGGAGATGAAGTACGGCTTGGCGTGTTGCATGAGTTCGCTTCCGGTGATGTCGAGCTGCTTACCCTCTGAGACGAATGAAGCTGCGTTCAGTAAAGCCAAAAGGACCCCTCGCGAGGACCACGAGAACTTGTATCCCAAGGGATTTCCAGAGCATTCCGGCGCAGGCAATCCACCGCAGTACGATAAGAACTGCTTGATCTATTCACATCAACGGTCGTTAACGCAACTCGTCGTCAAACAACTGCATACACTCACCTTTCCACCTTTCTCATGTACCTCTGAGATGGTCTTGACGGCATAAAGATGATCGATACCGGGATCGAGACCAATCTCGTTCATCACCACGATCCCAGCCGCTTTGGCCTCTTCTTCGAGCTCTTTCATCGCAGGGGAGACGTAGCTTGTCGTCACGACGTGTGTCTTTCCCTTGATGGCGGCTTTGATGACCGCAGCGTGGTGGGTGTAAGGGATCAAGGAAATGACGAGATCGTGGGCAGCTATTTGCGCCTCGAGGTCGGCAGTGGAATTGACGTCCAGAGAAATACCAGTCGCGTTCGGAAGACCCTCGGCCAAGGCCTTTGCGCTGCTGAGTGTCCTGCATGCTGACGGGGGTAGAATTAGCCTCATTGTCATGTGTTTTCGAAGTAGATGCCCACCGATGACCAACTCGTTGGACGGCTCACGAACGATGTACTCGGCGCACGGACGTGCTACGAAGCCAGAACCAAGAAGAAGAATCTTGCGAGTCTTTTTGCCCTCAGCCGTGGCTTTAGCGGCCAAAGCATCCCTGCCAAACGACGGTCTAATGTCTTCCCCGTCTTCGAGGATGACGCGCGCGAACTCGGGTAGTACGAACGCGGCGCGGTGGATCTGTTCGCTGTAATAGCGAGTCTCCTTGACCTTTCGAATCGGTTCGCTGAGTACTCTGTCTTTTTCCTTGGAGCATACGATGAACCCGATCTGCCCAGAGGGGTAGGTCGGAATGGTGGTGAACGCGTAGTGTGCGACGGGAAAGATCCCGCGTGTCATGCTTCGCAGCTGAGCTATCAGAGGGAGATGAAGCCAGAGACACTCGGCCTGGGTGGAGATATGACCACCGGGCGCCAGCGCGTCGTATAGAAGTTTGAAGTAGGGCTTTTGGAAGAGAGATTCGGCGGGACCGACGGGATCGGATGAGTCGGTGATGATAACGTCGTACGTTGACTCGTTCTCGGCTAAGAACTTGAAGCCGTCTCCGATGAAGACCCTCACACGAGGGGACTCCAAGAGGGAGGACATGTGGGGGAGGTATTTCTTTGAGACTCGGACGACTGCCTGTATTAGAGAAGGAATGAGAGGAGGTATGATGGTGATGTAAGATGGATGGAGGACGGACCTCGTCGATGTCACAGAGGACGACTTGCTCGACCGTGTCATGCTTCAAGACCTCACGAACGACGCCTCCATCGCCACCTCCTATGACGAGCACTTTTTTAGGATTTGGATGACTCGCGAGAGGGAGGTGTGCGATCATCTCTTGGTACCTGCGATGGTACTGATCAGATACGGCGACCCGATCAGCAAGAGATCACGAACGAGAACTCGTCGCGTTCTGTGCATTGTATAACGCCATCGAGGACCAGCACGTTCCCGTACGTCTCGGATTCGAAGACGAGGACATCTTGGTAGAGAGAATTTTCGACGTGAAGGATCTTGTTGACCTTGAGCGTCATGGCCTGGCCTGGCCACTGGGACGAGATCTCGTGGAACCAACCATCTGCGAGACGTCAGTCTTTTTTGTGTCCATTTTTTGTGTGGATCTCATCGTACCGCGAATGGAGGGATGAGAGAGGGGAGACATTTTGTGTCGATGAGTCGATCTTTTGATGGGTGTTTTAAGGCGCCGGAGACATCGGCCCGGAATCACTGATTATCTTATCTCTCATCGAACTTGAAGGGTTGATACTTTATTTGAACAACCAGTCACTCATGATATTGATTCCTTCCGACCACCCTGGCACTTAGTACCATAGACTCAGAATGGCAACGGTCACTATGGATGATATACGACCCTATAACGCCCAGTGTACCGCTCGGCACGGACGGAAGAAAAAAAAAAAGAGTGCTGACAGTTTATGTTAGACTTCCAAATCGGGACGACAATTGGGCGGACCTCCCAAGGGAATGTCAAAATCCACCTCAGCGAAGGTCACTTTCCACCCCAATATCAGGTCCGTCATCGTACAGTAGGTTTCCCTGTCAGATCTTCTTTGTGGTTGTCATACACCATACGGCGGTCTCGAAGTCCTTTCTTTTTCTTTTTCTTTTTCTTTTTTACAGCTACCCCCCTTTTAGATAATGTTCGCGAAGCGTCACAACTTGAAAGGGCCACCCCATTGAATCCCTTTCTTTTACTACTCTCATCATCGACATGAGCAGGCCTAGAAGAAGCCTCGACGACACGTGCAACATCTTCCTCTCGCGCCGCCGCACTGGTCGCTCTCATCTCACTCATCATCGGGCAGCGAGCGAGCTCCCTGTCTTGCCACCGACGTTATGCCCAGAGAGCCTAACCGTGACGGTCGCGCCGTACTTTGACCTCCTCCCGAGGCAGCTCGAGGTGCCCGGGATCCCCTGCTCAGCGTTAGCGTTGACCTCCAGGTCCGCGAAACCGCTGCCGTTGCCTGGTTCGTCCGGCACGGCCGAGCCAAGACCCCCGAGACTGGCCAACGGTCGTCCTCATGTTCCCCGTCCGCGCAACCCTTTCATCCTCTTCCGCTGCGACCTCGTTCATCAGCGGAAGGTGCTCCCGAGGTCGGACCTAGACGACACCAACATCTCGCGCATCGCAGGCGATCTATGGCGCAAGATGACTCCAGCGCAGAAGAAACCCTGGCTCGAGCTCGCAGCAAAGGAAAAGGAGCGTCACGCGCGCTTGTATCCAGACTACAAATACGCGCCGAGCCACGGTGGCACAAAGAGCAAGCGGGCCAAGGACGAAAGCGCAGGCCACCCGGATGTTCGTCTTCCGCGGCAGATATCTCAAGCGGGCGCTGCATCGGCTTCAGCCTCGCCTTCTGATCGTCATCAGAGACCGCGTCACCACGAACGACCGCGGCCGTATCCCCAGTGTATCCCTCGCAGACGTTCCTCGTCTTGTCCCCCCGTTGGCGCTGTCCCCGTTCCATCCCATTCTCCCGTGGATGAATGGGCTCCGCCTCTCGTCACGCGGGACGATCTGGAACGTCGCCCGAGTCGGGCCGTAATGTACCACTCTGTGGTATCGCACTCGAATGACTTGGACTTTGACTGGTTAAATCTGCCGAACGCTGATCCATCGTTGATGAATCCCTACCCTCTCCTCGACGTGAGCCACGGCCCCGACTCTTACCCAATGCCCAACTTTGGTTTCTTTGACGGTAAACCTGTATGTATGATTTTTATTTATTCAAGAAAAGGATCACGCTTACTTTATCTTGACACCAGACGATCACAAATGGCACGGGCGACCACGGTTTTACCACACAAGAGCTGGCAGAATTAGAACGTCTGACAATCGGGACGACGTTTACCGATCCGTTTTCGACTCTGACTGCTCTGGATACCGTTACCGTGAACAAAGGGACTCCTTTTGCATTTCCAGGTGGCGGCATATCGCCGTTTGATTGTTCGGGTTACTCCTCTATTGGCAGCTCGCCGACTTCTACTTCATCCACTTCGGGGACCTTTTTAAATTGATATACGGCTGATAGGTAAGATCGGATTTCACTACTGGGGATCACTTGCTCACATGTGCTCGTGACCTCATAGTTCAAACAACGTGTCAGCGCCACGCGCTCATTTTCTCCTCTCGTTTTCTTGAAATGGACATCGGCTCGAGACGTTTGTCCTGTATACTATGTCAGCATGGCCCCTTGGGTATAGATACGATTAGTATGCCTAGTACAAGCTCTGAAAGGATGACGGTAATATGCGAGTTTAATCTGATTTGGTGTTCGCAGACGAGCATCAACACGCTTCATTATTTGTCTTTTTCAGGCAACTTGACCCCGTGTGAAATTTATGTAACAAAACACCTCTCATCTTCGGTCGACCATAGCACCTCAACGCCTACTCGGATCTCGTCGGAAACGATACCATTGGACTCGGAATAGCCCAGCGATCACTTTCCGAGTATTCCGGTACAGAAAAAGTGAAGTTTCGGCATTTCGAATTTTCGGGGCTCGGGTAGCGTCGGGGCTTCTTGATTCGAGCGAGTTTCGCGTTCCTTCTTATCATCCAGCGCTCAGGAACATGTTGCAGAGATTCCACGAGGCTCCTCGCTCCCACCTGCCCTTGTACACATGCACGCGCTCCCGCCTCGCCAATCACAACCCGATGATGGGGCGTCCGAGTCCGCCCCCCTCCGTCGACTACCCATCCCAGCAGGACATACAAATACAAGGTCAGGGCGCGCGCACGTCGCGTGCAAGCATGACAGCGAGGACACGTGTGAGGACGAGAAAGAGTGAGGGATAAAGAAGAGGTCCATCCTCTTCACGTGACGACGACGACAGAGCATGCTGGCGGCGCGATGACAAAGACGAAGACGATTGAACGATGTGATCTGGCACCACAACGCGTCGACTGACGCGACGGCATACCACAACGCAACAACAACGCGACGGCAGGGACACGAGGGAAGACGAGGGTGAGGACGATAACGGCGATGAGGACGACGCGACGAGGACGATGCTACGGCAGGGACGTAAGGGCGCAACGAGCACAGTGCAAGTGTAAATCTAAGCAGGCTGCTATAAGCACAAGTGAAGAATGTGTGAATGTGTTCAGAGATACAAGTCACCAATTCTTGTATCTTTATCTACAGAAACTTTGAATGTAAAGTGATATAATTCTCTAAGATAGTACTGTGTCTCATCATCCCGTATGTGGTGTAAGATGACATCTCTGATGTCTTCCAGCCGGGCCGTGTGAGCGGCTATGTTGCCGGCTTCGCGTTCGGCACTCTTCTGCCACAGGTACTTGAGGGTTGCCGTCGACAAGTTGGGAAGGATGCCGCGTTGATCGAGCTGCTGTTTGAGGCGTCTGATTGCGTCGTTAACCGAGCCCTGCGCTTCGTCAAACCTCTTGTTGTGGAACGAATTCCACGAGTCCGATTTGAACACCTTCGCGACTTCTAGACGCGCTAGATCTATAAAAAACCGCGCTCTGATAGGCGCCACGGTTGCTATGGTCTGTGTGATTTAGGAACATTAGTATACTATATCAAGCATAATTAATAGACTTACTGCATCGAGTTTAGCTACGATATTGGTTCGTTCTTGCTCCAGTTGCGCAACTCGCTTGAGGAGCTGTTCAATGGTGGCATCTGATTTTGACTTGTCAGGATTTGAAACCAGGATAAATTAGATAAATTAACTTACTGTTCCTGAGCTGACCAGCGATCTCGCTGGTATTCTCGGATCTCGATTCAACAATGACATACATGTCACCCTGATCACATTCTAGTATACGTAATATTAGCACAAAATGTACTTCAACTAAAATAATAAGAAAACGTACTGAGGACATCCGCCTTCATTTGAGTGCCGGAATGTTCTTGTCGTAGTGTCGTCGGATGGCTTCTGTGACGACGCACACCCCCTCTTCCTTGGCACGCTGGGTGTCATTGCTTACGTTACGGACGATCGTGGGAATCAGAGGATCCCTGAAGACGATGCGGGCGTCGATGCGTTTAGACTTTCGCGGCATTGGATGAGCGGGGAAACAGTGGTGAGGCATGGTAGGATAAACATTTTGGTTTTTTATATTGCCCAGGTGGAGGCTGACCGGTCAGCCCTTCAGCGCCGGTCACTGTCCGACTCACTGATCTGGAACCTCGTACTATTGCGTCAATGACCGTGACGTCACGCAGGTGCGTACGCCTACGATTCTCACTGGCACACTCACTCCTCGCCGTCACACCTTCAAGTTAACAACTGGCACGGCGGGATTCCACGACGCGATGACGATGACGACGCCGGACACGAAACCAACGGTGCCACGGCGCGTCGGCGTACACGACGACGCAGGTTCATCCCTCGCCCTCCGAGTCGCCCTCGCCCTCTCAGGTTCCTGCCGCCGCGATGGTACATAGTAACCCTCACTTATCCTCACCTTGCGCCGCCTGTACATCCATCCGCCCGTCCGCTTCCCCACCTCGCCCCGTCGTCGACTCCCTCGTTGCATCAAGGGTGGCATGTGGCGACTGCCATGCAAGAGCGCAAGACGGTCGCCACACGTCGTCCTCGTCTTTCCTCTCACTCTCCTTCACCCGCATGGAAGCGACGACGGCGCAACGGCATACCACCACGACCCGAACGACGGCACAACGACGCGCTTCCAATGTGCTCCCATGACACAATGACTCGCGCGATGACGACAACGGCGCCCTCGCCCTCGGCTGTCCTAGTCCCCGTCCCCTGAAGACACCGAGGATGCCGGACACTACAACTACGGAGAAATGATGCATTAGCGTGCCCCGACGACATGACGACGACAGCGTACCAGCATGGCCCCACAACACAACGACTGGACGCCTGCGGCCACCCCACAGCGAGATGGTGTGCCAACGACAACGACAATCGACGACGACGACGATGACGACACGCCATAACATGACGAACACGACGTCGTGCCATGACGTGTCACCGAACCTTGTTCATGCCCTGTGATATCCCTAGCTCAACTTTGTCTGTCTGCCACCCGTTTTCGGTAGACTTTAAAGTATGTTAATTTGCAATGCATCACACCTGATACCAAGTACTATACAAGATAATACCTTCAGTCTGTCCACCTTCGACCGTCCACCAAACGGAAAACCGTCCCGAAATAATCTATATGTGTGAGACTGGCAAAGGCGGCGGGACCGAGCTGGTCGCAAAGGATGTGTCGAACTTCTGCCACTGGTAGGTCGTCTAGCCATTCCATCCAAATAAAAGAATAGTATTTCAGCATAGACCTACAATTGTCATGAGATTGACCGTATGCATACCTTCGATGCGCCCGCAGATCTTCTGGTACATGGTACAGGGAGGATGGTAGATAAGTTATCGACAGCGAAACAGGGGGACACAAGTCCGACTTACGTCTCTTTGACCCCACTTCGGTGTAACAGTCTGCAGCGTCAGCGAACGAAGCAAACCGAGGTTTTCCCTCCGCGCCGGATCATCCACCATGCATTTCAAGACAGCTCGAGCTATCTTGCGCGAGGATGAGGTTCCGATCGCGAAAAACAACACCTCGAGAGATCGCAGGGCATACACGGGGAGCGCGTGCAGATTCTGCGTGTAATTCACACAACGATACAGGGTACAGAGACGCAGCTCCGTGATGGTGGACTCGGACCTGCTCCAGGGCAGGAGCCAATCCATGTGCTTCAAGCTGGATAGGTCCCATCCGAGCGTGCGTACGTGTGCCACTTCCGCGGACATCTTAGCTTGATCGTACTCGTGGCATAGGTGCACAGACAGTCGGGCCACCTTTACCTTCGCCTTGACATGCTCCTCTGGCGTCTCGGGATCGTGATCAAATGTACAAAGTTCAAATGATAGATCCTCGAGAAACGGGAGCGCCGCGGCCACGTTACACTGGAACTCCACACCCACTCTGGTTTGGACAAACTAGAGTTTGCGAATGTTGCGCGTGCGTGCCATCGCTCTGAAATACGTTTTCACAAATTTCAGGCGGTCCTTGTCAATGTAGTCAAGGAAGAGACGACAGACTCTGACTGAACTGGCGAGGGGACGTGCAAGACGCCGCTTTGAGGCGAGTTGTCGGCATAGTGTGAATGCGTCATATATGGTACTGACGCCCCAGTCGCCGATATCGACAAAGTAGAACATGCGAGGGAGACAGACGCTGGCGAAGAATCGACAGACGGGAGAGAGATTTCTGAGCGTGTCGAGTTCGTCTTAGGTCTAGCCTTAGTGGATGCTTGGGAGCGGATGGGGCGATGAAATCGAAGATGTACAAATATACTTCGGTGGGGATGATAGGCAGGACTTGGTCGTCCTCCCGTCGTTCCGGGGCTGGACGAGACAGCTTAACTTGAGCAGTAAAAGAAAGCGTGTAGTGTGAACTTACTGGTCCATTCGAAGAGAGACATGGAAGTTGCAAGTAACTCTGACTACTACTAATTTAGTAATGTCTCGTCGTCTAGTACTCCAACTTACTAGATCCCTTACTAGTACGACCACCTCCAAGATGGGCAAGAACAATAACAAGAAACAAAAATACGCAGTCCCCGACGAATCTCACCTCTGGACTCTCCCCGCTCACGCAACCACGTCAGCATCATCGTCAACATCCAGCTCCACAACCCCGATCGTCGACACGCACACCCATCTCCTCACCACCTTCTCCGCCTACAAGACCAAGTACCCTGCGGGCAAGTTCGACACCGTGTGGGATTTCGTGCGCGGGGTGTACGCCGGTCGCAACGTCAAGGCAATCGTCGACGTCTGGTGCGAGGCACCGGTTCAGCGCGCGTGGAGGGAACTCGCGGACTCGGCGATCAGCGAGCTAGATAGGAAGGAGAGGTGGGGCGGGATCGAGTATTGGTTCGTAATGGGTGCGTTGATGTCTTTTTTTCTGTGAGAATGACCTTGACTGGACAACTTTTAGGCGTTCACCCGTGCGTCGTATTCCCTCTCGACGCGCGTGTCGCAATGGCTCATGCGCTTCTCTGTCAGACACGAGGCCAAGCTTTACGACGATGCGGTCGAGCGATCGATGTGGGTTCCTTTTTCCTCGTCGCCTCGCCCAGCTCATCGTGACCCTCTCTCTCCCAGCCTCGAAGCGATGACCCATCCCCGCTGCGTCGGATGGGGTGAGATCGGCCTCGACTACCACTACAACAACTCCCCGCGTGCCATCCAGCAGGAGGCTTTTTCCCGACAGCTACGCGCGGCCGTCAAGCTTGGCAAACCGCTCACGATACACACCCGGGAGGCAGAGGAGGACACAGAGCGTATATTGAAGCAGCACGTCCCTGCTGAGTACAAGGTGCGCATAACCAGCCCAGTCCTGTCCTCCTCCCGTCGTGTGTGCGTTTCGTGTGCCCTCGGGTTGGTACGCATACACACACGCGGTAGCTAGTCTCTTGCTTGCTTGCTAACTCTTATCTTGTTCGACGCTCTCTTTTGTTTACGTGCTTGGACTCACAACCCATAGGTTCACGTACACTGCTTCACCGACTCGCCCGCGTTCGCACGGAGACTGCTCGACCACTTTCCGAACCTCTACATCGGGATCACGGGCGTCATCTCATACTCGACGAACCTCAACACGGCTACGGTCGTGCGTCAGATGATAGGCACAGATGGAGTCACTGAGTCCACCGATGGACAAACTGCCCCGGACAAACTGCGCATCCTGCTCGAGACGGACGCGCCGTTCATGGTGCCTTCGAACCTATACGGGTCGATGCCTGAGCTCAGGGGAAAGAGGCTGCCGCTCTGTCATACAGCAATGATTCCGTGGGTAGCCGATTTCACGGCAGAGGTCGTCGGAGGCCAGGGCGGCAATGGCACGTCGGAAGGAAAAGGTTGGGGGCCAGCGGAGGTGATGCGGCGGGCAAACGAGAATGCACGGTGGGTGTATGGCGTGTAGATGGTGCGAATGATAAGATTTCTAGCCCCTCTCTGCCTTATGAGGTGGTGGTCCGTGTTGTACAAGTGCAGCGGGGGTCAGTATCTCTCTCACGCCAGGACGACAACCTTCAGAACCGGGAATGGTTGTTGTGTTTAGCATGCATTGTGCGACACTTCTCCCCAGAGTTTCTGCGATCTTGTTCGCGAGGAATCATAACAAATACACATATGTTGCGAAATCGTATGGAAAATACAAGTACATGAGTTAGAGTCCTATCAGAGAGAGTTGTCATTAAATATTTCGTGTCCTACAGGGTGATAGTACCGGAAGAAACCCGCCAAATAACGAAGGAAACCCAAACGAATCCTTCAGACCTTGTACTGATGCGCATGGATACCTGCATGGGTGACGTCGTTGAGCGCCCGCTCCTCCTTGTCGATCAGAGCCTCGCGCGCCTCTGCGCTGACCGCGCCAAATATGATGTCCATCTCTTCCAGACTGAGACCTTTGGTTTCGGGTATCAGGCTGTCGAGGTGGTGTCAGCCTCAGTTCTCGAGGGGCGGGAAACTATTCACAGGGAAAAGACAGCCATACCGCCAATATTGATCGCCGCAAACATCATAAAGAGTTTGTATCCCAAATTGGCTTCGATCGTCGGCGTCACCTTGGCCACGACAAAGTCTAGGGAGCGGGAAACGAACGTTTATGGCGCGACCAAAAACAAAAAAGAGGTGGGGGAAACTGTCACACTCACTCCACAGCCATTGCGTCCCCAAACCGAAAGCGAGCCCGTAATGTCTTGTACGTGTCGGAAAAATCTCGGAGACATACACCCACGGAATCGGTCCCACCCCCATCGAGTAGAAGGATGCATAAATATACAGCATCGCGGCCATCGCCTTGGACGAAGGCGACGGAGTGGCTGCGGCCGTCACAATCGGGTGCGTTTTGAGGATCGCGCCAATGATGAAGAACGTGACGCCCATGCCAACGGCAGATATGAAGAGCGAGGGCTTGCGTCCCAGACTGTCGACCACGAGGAACACGAACAGCGTCGTCACAATCACTTTGACGATGCCGTAGACCCCAGAGGCAAGCAGCGAGTTGAATGTCCCAGTGTACCCGATCTTTACGAGAGGTGTTACGAGGACAAATGGAAATGGATCACCGCACTCACGGAAGTGAAGATTTGGGGCGCATAGTACCCGACGGAATTCTGACCGCTCCACGGCTGGAGGAGAAAGATAACGAATGCAATGACGAATCGGATAAAATTGCCTTTTCCAAGGAAAGCTTCGCGGATCCCCATTCCGTTCCGTGCTTCACGTTCTTCGTTGATCACAGCTTCGATCTCTGCCATCTCGTGCCTGACAGACGGCGAATCGGGCGACTCTTTGCGCAGGTATGCAAGGTTTTGCAATGCCTCCTCCAGACGGTCCTTGGAAGCCAACCACCGCGGTGATTCCTATGAAAATGGTGTAAGTTCTGTGCTACGTTCGAAATGGAGAAATATCAACCTTGACTGTGAGCAAACCAATACACATCAACCCAGCAGGGATGAGCTGGAACCCAAACGGAATCCGCCACACTTTCGGGCTATTAGCCATATGCAGCCCCACTCCAACTAGACACAAGTCATCGATGAGAGACCACAACAAACACCACGGGCTCGCCAGGTTACTCACGATTGATAAAGTAAGAGATCATCACGCCGATCGCCAGCATGATATGCAACAGGCCCGTCATCCGCCCACGCACGTCCTTTGGCGAGCACTCTGACACGTACGCAGGCGCGACGGCAGATATTCCGCCGATGCCAACGCCAGATATGGCGCGTCCGCTGTAGATGTAGCCAATCCCTCGGCCGTCGCCGGCCACTGTGGCAAGGATCTGTCAGGGTCAGCTTCAGCGAATGCACACGACGCAACAGAGTACGGCGAAAATCACCGCGTCTGGGTTTGGCTATGCCAGGCAAAGGCTACGCCAAGCGATCGAAGAAGAAATGACGATTTCAAATAGCGACTTACAGCACCCAGACAAAATATGAGAGTAAACCCGACCAAGGTCCATCGACGGCCAAAGTATGCTATTGCAGGGTGATTCCCTAATTGATCAGCACAGGCGAGGGTAAGAATTTCGTCCACGTGCCTGAGAGAGGCGCACTTCCTAGAGCACCAAAGAATGCGCCAGCCTGAAGGACGGAGACGACGTTGGACGAGACTGCTACTTTCTGGCTCTGGTTGACCGTGCCGTTCGGGTTGATGATCCCAAAATGTTCCTCAAAATAGGGTTGCGAAACGACGCCTCCGGCGATCCCACTGTCATTATTATGCAAGTCAGTGGGGAATTTTTTCCGCGGATCAAGGTACGCAGAAAATAGAACTCACGTATCGTAACCAAAGAGTAAGATCCCCCAGTACGAAACGAACGCCAACCCTGTTCACGATAAGGCACAACAGTCATCACGCTTCCGAAACCTGAGACTCACAATACACTCGAATGTTCTTAAAATTGAATATGGATGTCGACATGTTCGGTGGTCGAACGAGGGAGTGGTTGGGAAAGAAGAACCCACGAAGCAAGAACGGTTCCGAGTAACAACCGTTTATATGAGGGAATTTAACGCGGGCATGGGGTAAGGGACATGTTGGACCCTACTCATGGTCAGCTGTTGCATGTTCATCGAAAATGAGATCCAGGTACGTACTATGTAACCCCATACACGAACCGTTACAGATCATCCCGCGCCCACGCGAGGCGAGGGAAAAAAACAGCGAGAAATGCACCAAAATAGCTGCTAAAACTGTTCATTTCATTAAGTGAAACTTACACCATAAGCCGCCCCTCCCAGTGCGGCGTGGGCTCGTCGAAAGCCGTAGCTGGTTGCTGGAGATGAGTTTGAGAAACCCGTACTTGTGGCTGCTATGGAGATCGTCATGTAGACTGAGTCTGATGCGTTCAATCGAGTCTCGAGACCTCATGAAAGGATCATGTAGCACTGGAATCCAAGTTTTCTCTCTTGTTCGTGATTCAGATAGGCTGACAGGATTCCCATCGGCAAGGAAGAGAAGGAGACTTCGGACTAGAAGTTTGCGTTATCTAATTCCATAAAGTTAGAATCATCTTTCCGTAGGAGTCCAACTAAAGACAACACACCAGTGACGAGAGAAAGATGAAATGGAACCAGATAATGGCCGATTCATCACTGGCACCATGGAACTCACGGTGCGGACTTACCAACTGAGTTCGGATCTTGCCGAGGCGAAGTTCCTCGAATTGTAATCATATCCCTCAGGGTTGATCTCATTGGTTTGACCAGTATGATTCAGAATGAATGAATGAATGTGTGAACGATTGTGTTTCATCTATCACCACAACGTTAACTACTCCGAGTCACTGACCCTTAGGCTATTATCGTCCAATCATTTGGCCATTCCGCCGTGAGCTGGTCCAAAAGGAGATAAAGGCAGAACCGTGGTCTCGCGGTTTTGGTTCCTATTTCGTCGTCCCGTCGGTCAGATAAGCCATCTACGCCGAACTAACCTGGTATAGCGCAGATTGCGCCATCCCGGTGCTTGGCTGACCAAACATATCTGTGATTTGTGGGAGGGATCGAGGTCAGCCTTGGCATTATATATGTGATCAACATAAAAACTAGGCTGTTGATCATACCATCTCATTTCGTCATATTTAGGCCAAGGATGGAGTACATGGACTGATCGATCATATCGATCATTACCGGAGTCCTCTTCCGGACCAACATTCTTCCTCGGTTTCTCCTATCGCTACCGATCTGGCCGGCTCATCGTCGCTTCAAGCGTCGGACGAGTGCTGCCTGGCAGAGTCTCGATCTGACTGGCGGCATATTAGCACACAACAGAGCGAATGGAATGACGACATGCACCATACATAATATGCCCGGAACTTCTCGCGAAAGTCTGAGACAGACAATCGTCAGCACCGATATCACGAAGGGAACAATGGGCGCTCATGCAACGTACATTTTACGCGACATGCTCGAGATCGTTCGGTTCATTGGTTGGTACAAACGTCTGTACGTGGACGCCAGACTTCAAAGTCGATTGGAGGATGTTCATTTTGTTTGACAAGAGAATGATGTTGGTGCGTGCGAGCAGGGGGACCACCTTCTCCGCCTACAGGACCAAGTACCTGCGGGCACGTTCGACACCGCACGTCTGGCATTTCGTGCTCGGGGTGTACGCCGATCGCAAGGTGAAGGCAATCGTCAACGTCTGGTGCGATGCACCGGTTCAACGCGCGTGGAGGGGGCCGGCGGAGGTGATGCGGCGGGGGAATGAGAACGCACGGTGGGTGTATGGTGTATAGATGGTGTGAATGATATAGATTTCTAGCCCCCTCGCTCTCTGCCTTATGGGGTGGTGTGGTCCGTGTTCTTCCCGATGTACAAGTGCAGTGGGCTTCAGTATCTCTCTCACGCCAGGACGACAACCTTGAGAACCGGGAATGGGTGTTGGGTTTTAGCATACAATGTGCGACGCTTCTCCCCAGAGTTTCCGCGATTGTTTCCGCGAGGAACCATAACAAATACAGATGTGTTACGAAATCGTATTGAATATACAAGTACGTGAGCTAGAGTCCTATCAGAGAGAGTTGTCATTAAATATTTCGTACCATGCAGGGTGATAGTACCGGAAGAAACCCGCCAAACAAGGAAGGAAAACTCGACGAATCCTTCAGACCTTGTACTGATTCGCATGAGTACCTGCATGGGTGACGTCCTTGAGCGCCCGCTCCTCCTTATCGATCAGAGCCTCGCGCGCCTCTGCGCTGACCGTGCCGAATATGACGTCCATCTCTTCCAGACTGAGACCTTTGGTTTCGGGTATCAAGCTGTTGGGATAGTATCAGCCTTTGTTCCCGATGGGCAGGAAACTACTCACAGAGAAAAGACAGCCATACCGCCAATATTGATCGCCGCAAACATCATAAAGAGTTTGTATCCCAAATTGGCTTCGATCGTCGGCGTCACCTTGGCCACGACAAAGTCTAGGGAGCGGGAGACGAACAGTTATCGCGCGACCAACAACAGAAAAAGGCAGGTCTCACTCCACAGCCATTGCGTCCCCGAAGCGACAGCGAGCCCATAATGCCTTGTACGCGTCGGAAAAATGTCCGAGACGTACACCCACGGAAGCGGTCCCCACCCCATCGAGTAGAAGCATACATAAATGTACAGCATCGCAGCCATCGCCTTGGACGAAGGGGAGGGAGTGGCTGCGGCCGTCACAATCGGGTGCGTTTTAAGGATCGCGCCAATGATGAAGAACGTGACGCCCATGCCCACGGCAGATATGAAGAGCGAGGGTTTGCGTCCCAGACTGTCGACCATGAGGAACACGAACAACGTCGTCGCGATCACTTTGACGATACCGTAGATCCCAGAGGCAAGCAGCGAATTGAACGTCCCAGTGTACCCGATCTTTACGAGAAGTGTTACGAGGACAAACCGAAATGAATCGCCGTACTTACGGAAGTGAAGATTTGGGGCGCATAGTACCCGACGGAATTCTGACCGCTCCACTGCTGGAGGAGAAAGATAACGAATGCAATGACGAATCGGATGAAATTTCCTTTTCCAAGGAAAGCTTCGCGGATCCCCATTCCGTTCCGTGCTTCACGTTCTTCGTTGATCACAGCTTCGATCTCTGCCATCTCGTGCCTGACAGACGGCGAATCGGGCGACTCTCTGCGCAGGTATGCAAGGTTTTCCAACGCCTCCTCCAGACGGTCTTTGGTAGCCAACCACCGTGGCGATTCCTACGAATATGGTGTAAGTTCTGTGCCACAAAGTTTGAAATGGAGAAATATTAACCTTGACGGTGAGCAAACCGATACACATTAACCCAGCAGGGACGAGCTGGAACCCAAACGGAATCCGCCACACTTTCGGGCTATTAGCCATATGCAGCCCCACTCCAACTAGACACAAGTCATCGATGAGAGACCACAACAAACACCACGGGCTCGCCAAGTTACTCACGATTGATAAAGTAAGAGATCATCACGCCGATCGCCACCATGATTTGAAACAGACCCGTTATCCTCCCACGCACGTCCTTTGGCGAGCACTCTGACACGTACGCAGGCGCGACGGCAGATATTCCGCCGATGCCAACGCCAGATATGACGCGTCCGCTGTAGATATAGCCAATCCCTCGGCCGTCTCCGGCCACTGTGGTAAGGATCTGTCAGGGTCAGCTTCAGCGCATGCACACGACGCAACAGAGTACGGCGAGAATGACAATTTCCAATAGTGACTCACAGCACCCAGACAAAATACGACAGTAAACCCGACCAAGGTCCATCGACGGCCAAAGTATGCTGTTGCAGGGTGATTCCCGAATTGATCAGCACACGCGAGGGTGAGATGCGATCGAACTTCGTCTACATGCCTGACATAGGCGCACTTCCGAGGGCACCAAAGAATGCACCAGCCTGGAGGACGGAGACGACGTTGGACGAGACTGCTACTTTCTGACTCTGGTTGACCGTGCCGTTCGGGTTGATGATCCCAAAATGTTCCTCGAAATAGGGTTGCGAAACGACGCCTCCGGCGATTCCACTGACATTGTCAGTGGGAATTTTTTTCCACGGATCAAGGTACGCAGCAAATCGGACTCACGTATCGTAACCAAAGAGTATGATCCCCCAGTACGAGACGAACGCCAACCCTGTTCACGATCAGGCACAACAGTCACATCATGTTTCCGAAACCTCTGACTCACAATACACTCGAATATTCTTAAAATTGAATATGGATGACGACATGTTCGGTGGTCGAGCGAGGGAGTGTGGTTGGGAAAGAAAAACCCACGAAGCGAGAACGGGTCCCTGAGTAGTCACCAAATATCTTTCATAATGCCGAATTCCTCTTCGTTTATATGAGGGAATTAACGTGGGTAAGGGAACGGGCGGTCCGGCGGTCCGCCAAGGGGTAAGGGACATGTTGGACCCCCCACTCATGGTCAGCTGTTGCATGTTCATTCGAAAGTGAGATCCAGGTAACCCCATACACGCACCGTTACGGATCTCCCCGCGCTCACCCCAGGCGAGGGGAAAAAAACGAGAAATGCACCAAATAGCTGCTAAAATTGTTCATTTCATTGAGTGAAACTTACATCAATAAGCCGCCCTAGGCTCCCAGTGCGGCATGGACTCGTCGAAAGGTGTAGCTTGCCGCTGGAGATGAGTTTGAGAAAACCGTACCTGTGGCTGCTATGGAGATCGTAATGCAGTCTGAGTCTGATGCGTTCAATCGGGTCTCGAGACCTCACGAAAGGTCATGTGTCACTGGAATCCATTTTTCTCCCTTGCTCGTGATTCAGATAGGTTGGCAGGATTCCCATCGGCAAGGAAGAGAAGGATACTCTGGACTGGAAGTTTGCGTTATCTAATTCCATAAAGTTCGAACTTTCATCTTTCCGTGGGAGTCCAACTAAAGACAACACACCAGTGACGAGAGAAAGATTTGCGAAATGGAGCCAGATATGATGGCCGGATTATTACCATGGGAGTCGGATGTGGACTTGCAGATCTCCACCGCCGACGATACTGACTTGGACGGGTGCGGACTTACCAAGTGGGTTCGGATCCTGCCGAGGCGTTCCCCGAGTTCCCGGACCTGTAAGTAACCATATCCTCATCCCGCCTCGCTTAAGACTGACTCGTGTTTTCTGCAGGGTTGGTCTCATTAGTTTTACCAGTACAAATTGATTGAAGCAAATGGAGTTGTGCCAAATATGATTCAGAATGAATGAATATAGGCTCTTCTGATCTGAGCTGTGATTGGACTAGAAAGAATGTACGACCGTGTCCAAAAGGAGATAATGTTTTGGTTCCTATTTCGTCCGTCCCGTCGAATGTTTGTCAGATATGCTGTATCTACGGTAGTGGCGGGGCTACTACCATTGCATGCTGTCGGACTAACCTATAGATTTTTTAGTGCCACACTGCGCGTGTCACGACTCACGACGTATGTACGGCTGCCATGTGGGCGTGTCATAGGCCTGAGGCTGAACCCAAATGAGTCACGGGTCCATTTCGAATCAAAACCGCCGCATTAGTATAGCAATATCTATCGAGAATTCTTTCACATACTACTTGCAATGATGAGTCACGTACAGTTCAGAATTCCCGAATGCAACTACTGACAGTCGGCCTACCTGCAACAAGACAACTATAGTGCTGTGAAGGACGCTGCCACGATCATGAATCAGATCTCAGACATGTTACACATTGACGAGCCCCTCGTCCAATCAAAACAAGTTGCGGTCTCGATCGAAAAAGATATCTGATAAGTATCGCAAGTTGCCAAATTCCTCGCTTCTTCGTCGGTGTACTTACGTTCTTTTTATCCGTGCTTCCTGATTGGCAGGCGTGGCATGCAAGAGCCCAACTGCTGGGCATTAGCACCGACTCGGAAATGGGTGACTCAGAACCACGGTCTTGAAATACAGCATGCACCAGGTCGTGTTGTTGTTGTTGCTATCATACGTATGGCATCGGTCCATTCAGTAACATAATGTACGTGACATCGCACCTGGAAGTAATTTCCGTCCGGCGCTGACTAGGAGCCGTAGCCACGCAGGAGCCGCGTGGCTACGGCGTGATCGACAAAAAGATAAGCGCTACGTATTATAACTACCCGCCAGCTACTTACATATCAGGCGCGGGCGGTATTTAAACTCGCCTATGTATTACCAGGTAACCATGTACTTATGTAGTGTTTTAGACAACTATCAGTCACATCGGTTTTCATCGCCTCGACCAATCATAGTTCACCATCATTGAAATTGGTCGTGAAAGATGGTAGGTAAACATCCTCGCGATCTGGGCCCATATTATTATAAAGTGGCCTCAGCATGGCGCTAAGTTACGTCACCTAGTGTTCCGCCAGTCTCGGCCAGTGCTGTCATGGAAACAACCAACTTTGTCCAACAATAAGATGGCGGCCGTCCATTCCACCAGAACTTTGAGATAGTTGCTGCGCCATCGGTTACTTGTCAACACGACGAACGGCGGTGTGTCCATTTCACGTCCTGCGTCGGCGGGAACAACAAACAACAAACATGCCTAGTTCATGACGGAACCTTTTAGCTTCGGTTTGTGTCGGGGGGACGTTCGCTTCTGGTCGAATGACCCGGATGGTTATGATACATACAATGACTCATATCTTCGGAGGCGCACGTTGGGGCAGTGACAAGAACAGTGTCTACCGTGTGGTGTTGGGTTATTGATGTGCCTGAACCGAGCCTTTCTCGTTGTTCTAGCCCATCGGTCGAGCGAGCGATCGGGATTGAAACTTTTTGGCTTTTGCGACACTGCCTAGTGTTGCGAGGATGGAGCATCTCGCATCCAAGCGCATCGTCGGAGCACGTGTGCACGAACCTTGTCTGGCTCGGAGAGTGACAGGATTACTAGATTGGCACACCCGAGGGGGCTAATGATCGATGAACGCTGCTCACAGGTGTAAGAAGAGAGGACGATTTCCGTCAAGTAGACCGACGCGTACACACCACGACCGCCTGGTAATATCGGCGGGACGTGCCGATTTGCGAGAACATCGGCCTCCTCGACCACGTTTTAGTCTCGATTCCCGTTCGCGAAACGTATATTAATGGTAGCAACATGACGGGAAAAAGCCTAAAGCACAGACGGGGTGGTGACCAAGTGAGATGTAGACGTGAGAATCCGTTTATAAGGCTGTTTGGGCGGACGATCGTGAAACGTGTCGATCAAGAATCGAATTGAACCGGAAATGACCAGGTCCCACCGATCGCTCCGGGGAATGTGATTGGAGCACGGCTAGTAGCGATACCCCTTGTTTCAGGCAAAGCGGGCCGAGTGATCTAATGGTAACCGACAGAGTTTCAATTAGTCCAGGAACCGGCTAATTTGTGGATCTGAGATCGGTGTGTGGATTCCTTATTACATGTCTCGCTGTCGGGTTGCATCGCTTTTTTCCATTTCGTTCCCTGTCGACATGATCAACTACCAGCGGTACTCCATCGACCTACACCAAGACAACTGGTCAGACATTTTCAAGCCTCCACGCAACGAATCCATACACGACAAGCAGGTTCGCATCGCACAACAGCAGGAGGCTGCCAGGATATCACGGGAAATAGACGATGCCATCGAAAAGGCCAGGAAACTCTTCGAGAAGCGCAAAAAGGCCATAAAAGTCCTCCTTCTCGGTACAATCTACGCCATCTTCCACCGGTAACTGTCGCTCATCGTGTTCTTCACAGGCCAGGCCGAGTCTGGCAAGTCTACCATGCTCAGAAGTATGCCATCTCCACCCCCGCCTTGCACATGCGCTCACGACTCTTTGCAGACCTTCAGCTCACTTTCTCTCCAAACTACTTCCATCGCGAGATACCACTTTGGAAGGTTATCATACAGCTCAATCTCATCGTGTATGTCCTACATTCCTCTCATTTTCCCTCGTATCCTCACGCGACCCCAGCTCCGTCAAGAAGCTGCTGACTATCATCGAAGACGAGCTCGATTTGCAGGCTCTCTCCTCCCAGTCTTCCCGTTCAAATATTCTTGCCCCTCCCGCCTTACCCACGCTCCTTAACAACCATGGCGTCCCCGTCGCTGGACCTTCGCGCTTGACGCCCTCCACTTCCCCACCGACTTCTTCTCGTGTTTCTCCCAACATGACCTCCTCGTCCAGCATGTTCATTCATGGATACAATGGCTCCGGTGACATCAGGCTGGACTCCAATGATCCTCCCCTGACCCAAGCCCATGCCGCCCTCCGTCTCCGTCTCCTTCCCCTCCTTAGCGTAGAGACAAATCTTGCTCGCCAGCTTCATCCCGACTTCGCCGGTCCGTCTCCACCCCTTGCCACCTCCACTGGCTGGACGAAGTGGGCGTCTGGGACCGGCGACCACTCTGCCAACGGCTTCCTCTTTGGAAACGATGAAATTTGTGTTCGCGCGGGTGGTGCTTGGAAGAGTATTCTGGAACGGATCGCAGGAACACCCTCGGATGACGAAAACTTGCCCACTCGCCACTCTGGGTCCCAGGCCGTCGATCCCGGGTCCCCCACCATCTTGGCAAAGCAATCTAATCGCAGCATGCGCCCCCATCCCTCCGATCCAACGCCTCTTCTGGAAGCACTAGCCCCAGACATTCACACCCTTTGGACAGATCCTGCCGTCCAGGCGCTCCTGAAGCGCAGGGGCGTGCACATGGAGTTCAGCGCCGGTTTCTTTCTGAACGATATCATGAGAATCGGCAAACCCGGCTGGAAGCCAGCCATAGGTTCGTGTTACGACAATTTGAGTGGCATGCTCTGAGATGTTCTATAGACGATATCGTACGAGCAAGACTACGAACATACGGGGTGGAGGAACATCGATTCTCGGTCGACGGTGGTATGCGTCTGCCTCGTCGGTCTTGCTTTCTGCTCACTTCTGTTACTACATAGGCTCGGAATGGTACATCTATGACGTAGGCGGTAGTCGGGGGTCAAGGCATCAATGGGTGCCTTACTTTGATGACGGTTAGTTGATCCCCTTTACTTTGAACGTAATCTGACATGACGTGCCTAGTCCAAGCAATCATCTTCCTGGTCCCGTTGGTTTTTAACCAGGTTCTCGATGAGGATAGGTCGGTCAACCGATTGGTGCGTCTTGTTTCACTTCCTTATTTAGTCTAGCTTATCATCCTATAGGAAGACTCGATCAACCTTTGGAAGCAGGTCTGTTCAAGCCCGCTGCTCGCACGCACCAACATCATTCTCTTTTTAAACAAAATGGACATTCTCCAATCGACTTTGAAGTCTGGCGTCCACGTACAGACGTTTGTACCAACCTATGGCTCACAACCGAACGATCTCGAGCATGTCGTAAAATGTACGTTGCATGAGCGCCCGTTGTTGCCTCCGTGATATCGGTGCTGACGAACGTCTTGTCTCAGACTTTCGCGAGAAGTTCCGGGCATATCATGTATGCTGCATGTCGTCATTCCATTCGCTGTGTCGTGTGCTAATATGAGCGTCGGTCAGAGACGGCTATCACCCAAACAACGAACATTCTTTTGTCATGAAACATCTGCCATCGTACGTACTACTGGACACGTCACAAGGCTCCGGTTTTGACCTATTATCCTAGGACACGCAAGCCACGCAAACTGTACTTACGGGCGTACGAGAGGGCATCTTAAGGGGCCATCTCGAGAAACTCAGCGTCATCTAAGTTAAATATCATGTACGAGTCTTTTGATCCACGCGCATCAGTCCTTTTTTCTTTCGCTCCCATATTCCAAACAAGCATGGTCACCCTCACATTCACATCTATCATCAACATCACATTGGTCACATCTATCCTTTCAATGGCTTGGTCCATTCCGATTCCGATTCCCGCCGCTAGAGGCCGACTGAGATCCTTTTTTTTCGTTTCCATCCACCTCTGTAGAGGTGTTATGCTTATTACATATAAGATACACGGGATTCGACTCTATGTCTGGGTTTCTTTTTGCCTATATTTGTATGGATAGTGTTACCTTCATAATGTAGTTTAGCTTAGAGAGAACTGGTTTGTTTGCTACATATGTAAGTACAGGTAATTGCATGTTGCGTTTTGCTCAATACGGACGGGAATGAGGACAAGCGACGGCAAACCATGAATGATTAATGAAATTTGACATGCTCAGCAGACATGCCGCATCAGTGTGTCCACGGTCAGGCTCGTCCGTCGACGTCGCATTAGCCTTAGGAACGACTTGGAGAATTCCTTGGCTTCAGGGTATACAACGCGAACCCGTTGGGTGGGAGTGGGGGAGTTTACTTACTTCAAAAGGGTAAATGGGAAGGCACGATCTAGGGCTTTCCGTCATATGTGTGTTACTACAATGTGCAGCTACACTGGCATGCCATTCATGTGTACGTATATGTACGCCATGACAAGCATCTTGTCATGCGTCATGCATCATCCCTGGAATGACAGGGTGTGGAGTCGTCAAGTTGGTGATATTAGGTAACTTGCTAGTAACGGTGTATGTCGTGGATGCGGCAATCATGCGTACACGGTCGAGGACGGGGTCACTTTCGGGTATGCAGGGCTCAGGCGTTCAGGTACGACTCGGAAGGACGTAGGCAGTGTACCAACGTAAATGAATGATACGCTTCGTAGATCTCGTCAGCCGGGTCCTCGTGGGGCGTTTGATTCGTCACGAGCGATGACGGCGTGGGAGGGACCATGACGGAACAGACTCGGCAGAGTTATGTACGGTAATAGCGATCATCATATTTGGGACTCAAGTACTCACGAGCATGGACAACTCCGATCTTTGCTTGAATCACGATTACATAGTGTCTAGCTTACATTGAGCCACTCTTCCAACCGATTTCCCAAGAACCCGCGGCCGTACCACGGAAAAGACAGAGATCAATGACGTGAGGATGATAAACACAATGATCGGTGCTTGGCTACCACCGAAGACCGAAGGTCGGCCATAATCTGTGATTTGATTTATGGGAGGGATCGAGGAATGTGATCAACGTAAAAATTAGGCTGTCGATCATACCATCTTATTTCGTCATAATTAGGCCAAGGACTTGGCTGGATTCATTGACTGATCGATCATATCGATCATTACCGGAGTTGTCGGCCGGACAAATCTTCTTCCTCTGTTTCTCCTATCGCTACCGACTGGACCCCCTGGCCCCTGGCCGGTCATCATCGCTTCAATCAAGGAAATGGTTATCGTTAGGTAGAGCGGGACGGCCGAGCGACTTGGTTCGGAGGCAAGAGAGGAAGCGGTGCCTCTCGCTTGACTTTACACTGTGGCTCCGCTCGTGCCTGCGACGTAGCCTACGCCACATTGCGTCCCACTTTGTCCCCGGGGCCGAGGCGTCCACGGTAGATTTTGATCAGGCTGCCATCCCGACGGGCCCAGAAATACGAATATGTAATGTGTGTCTCCCCGATACGGTCAAGTGATCATAATGAATGTGTCAAAAGCTACTAAGCCAGCTGTGGCGCGGTGAATGGATTACAGTCTGTAAGTAGGTAATGAAATTCGAGGTCTGACTCAGATTTCGACAGTGGGGCGTTGCGGTCGTAGCGACGCTGTCACGCCAAGTTCCCGACTCTCGCACCCAAGAGAGGGTGTAACTCTTGCTTTCGAAGTATATTGAAACGAGGACAAGACATCGTGGCACGTTTGCATTAGACAAAACCCACCCTGGGCCCAGTCAGGGAAGGCTTGAGGAAAGACATGCTGGGCCTCCCGCGGCCGACTCAAATCCGCAATGTGACGAAGTACCCACAGTGATCCCAGCAGCCGACGCGTCACAGTGAGTGTCTGTTGCGACAGAATGTATGTAAGACTCGGGTACAATATTAATACCGTTTGGATCAAGAGAAAACGTGCAAGACGATCCACAGTATGATCATGATGTGGCAATTCCAGAATGGAACCTCCTCACTACGCGTATCACTATCGTCCCTCGTCTTCCGATCTCGGCGTGCCGTCGTCACCCACTCAAGGTGAAACACGAAACTGGACGGATGGTGGAGAGAAGACTTCCGTGCCGATTATAGAGAATCGTTGCATAGACAAAGTACATATACCCACCGATCAGGAGATCGGCACCACCAGATTCCGGAGTACCGCCTTCGGTTGCTCGAGTCTATCCACATAGTGTGCATAGAGCCAAGGAAAGCATCGTTGCAGTATTGATACAGACTGGAGAAAGGTGCCAGGACTTCCGTCCCATACCCTGACCCATCATCCGGGATCTCGCCTGATGTACAATGGCAAGAGTAGTATGCGTTTGCGAAGAACGAAAGTTTACCCTCATCTTCCCAGCTACTTTCGCTCTGGGAAATCTAACCACTGCCACCTACTTCAAGGACAAATCGTCAATTTTCTTGTCTACTGCGTTTCTAGACGGAGAAACGTGCGATGACCAGAATTCTGGTAAGACAGACAAGTGCGAGGGGTGCGTATTCGCTGCAAATGGGGGCAGGATGAGGAAAGAGGTAGTACTATGGGATGGTTGGTTAGCCGATACTATCCGCACATTATGTGGATTGATACCTCACGCTTGCAGGACAAGGGGTGACCCACCTGATCAGAACCACAGGCCCATCAATCTAAAATTCCTCACGTCGTCGTGCATCGGCTGCGGGGTTCTCGGGAACGGGCTAGTAGACCCGTGTGACGCGAAAGCGGCGGATTCTAAGCTATGCGCTACTGTTCAACGAAGCAGCAATAGGATAGTGCAGAAGCAGTGTACATTGACCCGAGCTACCTTAGAACGTAGTGCGTAGAACCCAACACGAGGCGCCGAAGACTAGCCACCAGGACCCACGGCTGATATTGCAGTGAATATATCGAGTCAGACAGAGATGTTCCTTTTTCGGTGGGCGCAGATATGCAGGCGGGGAGGCCATCAGATCCCTGCAGAGATGAAGGTGCGGCTCATAGCAGGATGACTAGCCGGGTGCAGGGCATGCCTCAGGCTTATTCTGTCATGTTGTAAGGCAGGGTCATGGTTGTATATGCATATCTCGTGGTGGATGGAGAGAAGTAATGGAAGAATGGTAGACATTGCCCTGGAAGGCTATCGAGGTTGCATCCTTTGCCCTCAACACACCGTCAACTGCCGCTCAGGTCTGGGTCGACGAGCGCGTTGTTTGCGACGACTGCGACCGGTCTTGAAGACAGTTAACTCGTCATCGGAGTAGGGGAACTGTTAGTGGGAGCCTGGGGTAGGGGCAAGAGGAGTAGCGGCGACGCATGTATAGACAGTAGAAGGGCGACCGGAGAACTGTTTGTGACCCGAACAAGGCAAAGGCTCATTGGTCGTTCCGCGACATGCCTTCTGCACTGTTGACATATTAGCGTCTCTGATCTCGCTTCTGCTGCAAACGGAAACAGGAACCTCCGTGTCCGGCTCGACACGTCAACTGTAGAAGATTAGGCGCGGATCCTGGCGGCTCGTGCTCGAAACCTTGCCGCGCGGATTCGTTTCATCTGGGCTGGGATCCTCGTAACCTGAGCTCAGCTACCCCTCCTGGATCTGTTTCTATTCGCCTCGTTGAATAACAGCGTGTAAGTCGGCACCGACCGCTTGCGCTTCGAGGATTGAGATGATCGCGTTGATTCACGTGTGCAGCATGCCGTCGCCAGTTTCAAGCGTTTTACTATGAACTGCGTCTCGTTGTAGCCGGTGATGACGATTCCAGGAGTTTTCCCAGCGTGTCGAGCATCCCACCGCCGATGTACGACGAGCTGAGGTTGACACCTGGTTTGTGATTCTAATCATCCAGTTAACCGACACACACTCTTGTTGCACTGCGAAAGCGTCCGCTCACTGCGCGGAGAGTTTACTGACCGATCAACCCACATAACTTTCTTCCTCCCCATATTTCTTTGTAGGGAAATTCGAATACCCAGCCCTCGTAGCTGTCTGCCTTGCTAGTGTCGTGATCGTCTCGCGTTGCTCCGTCTACTTCGATATCGAAGTAGTACAGGTGGGGGCGAAGCCCAAGTGCTCGGTAAGAATTTTCTGGACGCGAAGTATATCGCGTTCCGGAAGCGGAAAACGACTCGGAGCCTGTTCATGCGTGGTGGCCTCATATGATATGCATAGTAACCATCATCAGAAATTTATCCCCTTTGTTTCACCTTTTAAGGAGACAGTCACTGCGGAATGTTGCATTGACTGCTTTTTACATCTTCGGGTTCGACGGACCACTGGTAATACAGGCCGACGGGTGAACCGTTGGATACAAAATTGGGGATAACGAGAGCGACCATCTCGTTTGGGGAGAACAGAGCAGTTTAGCTTGCTGGCAGTATACACTGACATAGAGGAAACGGAGTGTCATGGGCCCAGAGTGTCAATGACTACAAGTTGCATTTTGTATCCTGGAGCGTGCTGGAGTCGTTCGCCACGGTGGCATCGAAGCTGCAGTGAAGCCGAGTTCATTATATTTACCAGTTTGGGTGATGATGCTTAGCAGTCCTGACTTGTCAATGAATTTGGATTCACGAAGGTGAGTTAGACTATGCCATAGTCAGGACAAGCTTTCTTTCACGTAACCTTGACTGTCGACGGAATCAACCGGGGGAGAGGGGAGATGACGGTGATGTTTTCGTTCTTGGCATAGGCTGTCGAGTGAAGTAGTAGTAAATGTGTGCTGTGTGCTATTGACGCAAGTGCCGGTCGCTGTACGGTGACGAGTCGGACTTAGGTCCTTAGGATTCGGAAGTAACCTCAGATCCGGTAATTACCGTACCGCCAGACTTCGGCTTCTATCCACGTCGTCTTCCATCCCTCCTGCTCATTGAGCACACCTTCGACGACGTCCAGGTTGTTAGAACGCCAAAACACTGGTATGTCGGCGAGAAAACAGTTCCACGGTGCGTGATCAGTCGACACGGTAGTTACAGTTGCTAGGCTGATTTCGATGACAACCATGACAGACGGAAGACGTTTCTTCCTATGCGACAGTCACCCCCCGTACTTGCTTCATGTCAGCTCCAAAACGAAGGCTCGAATACGGACCTCGTGCTAGTGAACGTTAATCAAGTCAATCCTGTTTTGCCATCCGCAGTGATGAGTTATTCATGATTGGGTCGGTATGTCGGTGATAGAAGGCGAGTTTGCTGTATCTTGCTACGCACTGCATGCGAGATACTTTTCACGGGCATGTAATGTGTTCGCATTGTGCAGGCAGGCTGCAGCGCTATCAGTTACGAGGGGTTACACCACCGTATCTCATCAATATTCTCGCGTTTCCAGGTGAACTTCGTTTCAGACCCCACGGAAGGAGCCAGATTGGACGCTTTTCGTTCCTTCGGGGTGGCATGATCTCACTTGGCACACACCCCATTGCCTTGTGATCAGCCAGTCAGGCTTTATCTCAATCATTCAAACGTTTTACGTTGCATAATCAGCGGTGTCAGTTACGGTATCACTTGCCCATATAAATGCACGACTCAGCACGAGCATGATGTCTGTCTGACTCTATAGCTCGCCAATTCACGAACGTTGTACTTGCAGGATGTTTTCATTCCTTTCTCTCCTTCCACTCCTTACTCTGACCACGGCTGCGCCGCAGGCGAGGTCTAGCGACTGTGTAGGCAAGATCACGTCATTAAGTGATGTGAGTGCCGCAGTCGAGTGTACCACTATCAACATCCAGGGCTTCACCGTGGCAAGTGGAGAGACGTTCTCCCTCTCCTTGATAGATGGCACTACCGTGAACGTCTGTTAGTTTTTATTTCACCTGCTCTTTGGTTCTTTTGGTTGACGATTTTCACAGTGGGAGACATTCAGTTTGGGAGCGAGTCCTGGAAGGGTCCTTTGTTCTATATCAAGTGCGCCCAGATCAATTCTTTCGAATGCAAATCATTTTTATTGACCTTGGGATACCGAAAATAGAGGGAATGATATTACATGTGAGCATACTACGAGTGCTTTTTGTTGCCTCTGCCTTAATGGTGTCTTTCAGTCAACGGAAACGGCAAGACGTGGAATGGCGGTGGATCTTCTCTCTGGGTGAGTAAGGTTACGTTCTACTAGTATTTCAAAGTCAAATCGATCGCAGGACGGTCTAGGAGGCAACGGCGGTGTTACCAAGCCCGATCCCATGATGAAGTGCGTGCGCGCAATTGACTGACATGACCTCATCCCTAACTTAATTCCAAGGGTCTCTATCTCTGGAAGAATGTCTGTAAGTGCTACCACCCGCATGGCATGGCACCAAGACTGACCTCCTTGTAGGGCGTTAAAGTCGTCAATTCGCCGCAGGCAGCCTTCGCCATAAACCCTTCTGGGTCATTGACCGTCAGCGATTGCACTGTCGACAACAGTGAGATCCTTTTTTTTTTAATGATTACATCTTTTCAAACGTTTGAATGTCCAGGTGAAGGAAATGCTCCCAATTCCAAGAGCGGGGGGAAACCTGCTGGTAATAGAGAACTATTAACACGCGGAAGCACCAGAAGCATTGATACAGTTCCCAGGACACAATACGGACGGTTTTGACATCGATGGGGACAACCTTATTATCAAAGGCTGGTATGAAACACATATCTTTTTTGCATTTATGCAGCATTCACACGATGGCTCATAGCACGGTGATCAATCAGGTATGCATATTGTGCCTCTGATAAACTCAAGTTGATTTATTTCTCTCAAGGATGATTGTATTGCTATCAAGGCGGGAAAGAACATGACATTTGAGGACAATAATTGTCAGGATGGTCATGGCATGTCGATTGTATGTGATCTTGTTTCTCCATGGAATCAAATATGTAGATATCACATTATCTAGGGATCGATCGAGTCTAACACTGTTGTTGACACTATTCTCTTCCGGGGAAACCAAATTTTCAACAGGTGCACCGTTTCTGTTGGAACGTGAACAGTGCTCTAACAGAAATCAATTCCTCGTAGCGTTCAAGCCTTCCGCATCAAGACTGACCAATCCGCGACTAACAGTCAGGTTAATGATATCACCTACTCTGTACGCAAATGTATCTTATTTGTCCGTTATCGTGCTCATCATGGAATCCACATCAGGGCAACACTGCGACCAACTGCACGAACTATGGTTTGATATTAGATCAAAGTTACCCTGCAACTCTTGGAACGCCTGGAAATGGCGTTACGATATCCGTAAATAACCTTTCGCTTGTGAAGAACAAAGTGTATGCTAATTGTTGGTATTGAAGAACATCAACTTCATTAACGATGAGACCGAAGTCACCGTCACGACTGACGCGATGAGGGTTGCCGTGAACTGCGGGGAAAGCTCGTGCCAAGGTATAAGACTCTTGTTCAATCCAAAGAGTTGATGATGATATATAGTTTCTGCAGGCTCGTGGCAATGGGATCAGTTGCACACGAGCGGCGGCCAGGCTGGCCCGATGAAAAACGCCGGTATTATCAGTAATTATAGTCCCTAATTTTTTTCTCTTAGTAGGTGCTTCCGATACCATTTGTTTGATTCGCAGAAACGACTAGAGCGATTGTGCAGTGCGCTTAGCTACTATTCCTTTGGCGCAAAAAATCTTTCTTTCGCTTCTGTACTGGCAGGTACTACGTACATCGTCGCTCTTTCCATTACAGGCAACCATTTGCCCCTAAATACTATCCTTTCCTGGCGCCTTCGATGAGTACTTTCGATTTCGACGACTTTTGTGGATTCTGTTCCATGCAGAGCTCTTTCTGTGACTGCGAAATTTCTGATTCTCCCTGGTCCGATTCCATATCTTCGTACCCCTTGGGCGGTCTCCAAAAATCGGCTTACAGTTTCAATGCTGGCGCTGAAGGACTACTACCCTGTGGTACGATGGACTCTGACGGGAGCTACTTTCTGGGAGTCGTCGCTCTCGATATGGATGCCTCGGTGCAATGGCCGGTTCGTGGGCCAAAGCGACTCTGTGCAGCGAGCACTCCGAAGAACAATGGCTACACCTACATCGAACAACAGGAATCGCCAGGGACGATACCACCTCCAGACTCTTCCTCACCCGACGGCATGTGGACGGCCTCTCCACTATTCTCGACCGATTTGGCTTTGCCGCTACCACCACGCGGTGATAACGTGGATGTGGACCTCGGACTTGGACAATGGCGGGTCAAAGCACCTGTAGCATATAACGACGGTGCGGCGGACTCGAATGGCTTCATCTCTCCTACCACGACGTGGGCGAATCGTATTCCCTCTCCTTCACCGACCCCCATGTCTCGAGGACACAAAGTCTCTTACTCTCAACCCGCTACTATGGTCCCTCCTTCTCGAACTAAGCTACATCGTCAGGATACCTTCCAAGGAACCTCCTTGATACCTCTCTCCAACGCTTCTCAACGACACTGTGGCACGAACGACGAACGACAAGTCGTGGCAGGGGGCGTTCCGACCAACGCGCAGGGTATATGCGCGGGAGCGGCCCGGCCATCTGTAGACGAAACCACCGGAGCCGTCAAACCAGCAAGAATCAACAGAGGCGCTGTGCTTGGGCGGGTCATACCTTCTAGTCGCAAGCAAGCCATCCTTCCCGATCTTCCCGTTGTCGTCCTGCAGTTTTCTGCCGAACGTGGATCTGACTCGACGCAAGGCAAAGAGAACGATTGGCCCAACGATGCCACGACTACGAGTAGCGAAACGAACGGAAAGGATGATGTGATCATCTCGACCATCTCTCCTCGGGAGGTGGCTGTTCTCACCGCCTCACTCCGATACAATCATCTGAAACGATACCGGTCCTCCTCTGGAGAAGACGACACAGAACCGAAGAAGGCGAAGCTCGATCGAAAGGTGGAGTCCCAAGACGTCGAACTCAAATACCAAGCCACCGAACCTGCAAGCATACGGCGCGCGCGTTCCTTGAGATCGGAAGTCTCTGCATGCTCGCAAGAAGAATGGGTGGTACGCTTGCAGTTACCATTCAACTTGACCGTCGTTGACCGTAGTGTGCGTTTATGCGCCTCTCTCGTCCAGGAATCGTCTATCCATAATTCCGTTCTGAGTGCGCTGGCTTCACGACCTGTCATGGATAGTTATGATCCACCGACGGTCCCCAGTACCCCGCTTCCAGACTCTGTGGAATACGCCAGGTCGAAAGCAAACCCATTGGTTCGAACGATACCGATGTATCGTCACCGATCTTTCAACATACCCAAGATTCCCCCGGTACCCATCATTGCACCGCCCCTGGATATCCCGAATATAGTTGTCCATAGCGCCGAAGACTTCGCAATCGGCCGCATCAAAGCACTCCTCGTCAGGGAACGCTTAGAGCGCGAAAGGGATGGTCTAGTCGTGCACGACGAAAAGCGAATGCTGCGATTGGCAATGACCGATGTGACCTTTCCGCGACGAGACAGCGCGAACACGGCCAGTTCGAGCGACAACTGTAGCCAATGGGAAGCAGAGTCGTCGTGCTCCGCGGTCGAGTCGCAGGAGAGCCAGGGTTCCGCACCAGGCCTGAATATCCAATCAACGGAGCAGTATCACGTCGCGGATCGAGAAGCTTGGTCCAGTGCGTTCGGTATCACCGACGAGTTTCGGAGGAAGATCACGGAATGGATGATACAGGTGAGCCGAAAGTTTGAAATACATTGTCGTGGTTTGATGCAGACGTCGTTTCTGTTTAATTTTAGATACTCCCAATGAAACCGGTACCACAAGAGAAATCTGGACGTCCTCTCGGCACCGATCTTTACGACCAGCTTGCAAACTCGTTAGAGACACGGTTCCACGCTGCGCAACTGTTTCATAGGTACTTTCTTGTTCCAGACAAGGTTCGGTATTGGAAAGATGCCTGGGGTCAAGAACTTTGCAAAAGGGAGCTTCGGGAATGGAAAGAGATGTCCGATTTAGAACGGCAAGCCTGGGATCTTGCAGTTGCATGCATTGCGTTGAGTGTCAAGGTATGTACTATTTGGTTTTTATTCCAGAAAACGGAGAGATTAACTCGATGATCGACAGTCTCATCGTGACTGCCTCCCGCCCCTTGCACCTATATTTGCAGCTGAGTTCGTCGGTCTCGCACCCCACCCGGTGACTTGTCGGGCCCTAGAAGTGAGTATTCGGGTGTTTCGAATTAATGCGGATTGCTGATCTTGCAAACGCCCAGCTGGCACAGCGTGATGTCATGAACAGCCTCCAATTTATGTTGGGAAGCTGTACTCCGCAAGATGTTTTGGATGAGCTGTGGGATGCGTTACCTACTTTGCGCAGGGTGACTGCGTTGATACACAACGGTTGGGCAGCCGTTCAGTGTGAGACTTGGAAGAAGCTGTTCGATTCGTTTCTCGGCAAGCACAAATCCATTACAACCGATTTTCGCACCTCTAATCCTGCTATGTGGTGCGATGCACAGAACCAGACGTGCTGCAGTATCCGGTCAGCGTACTTACGGCCGCGGCGTTGGACTACGGCTGTTTTATGGCGATAGGACTTCACGATTGCGACAATCCGGACCTGTTTGTTGCAGTGTTGAGCTTGATGCATCACGTTACTTTGGACATCAGGGATGTCCTACAGATTTCCGATGTGAGTCTGAATCTCGTTTTACCTGCGTGTGGATATTGGCTGACGTCGTGGATTGCGCAGAGGGAACTAAATGAATGCTCAAAATGGTTGCACCGTGTCGGTAAGAAGTAGAAGAAAGATACCTTTATCAATGTTCCCTAAGTTGCTGCAATTTGGACTTTTGGACGTAGAACTGTAACATGCCTGCTAATTTGTACCTATGATCGTGTCGATGATGTTGGATCCAGTTAGCACCGGAAAGATTATGAGGATCCTGAAAGAAGACACTAACAACATCTATCTGTCTAATTTTCCCGCCACACGAACCTCGTTGACACCTTCGAGCGGTGGCGAAAAAAGAAGATGGACCTTACTGGAGAAGTGTGAACAGCTAGCGTGAGAAGAAAAGAAAATTCGCCGGGGCTCCATTGGTCGAATGGTGGGAATTTGGAAGTGGAATCGTCGCTTGTGTCGTCTTCCGTTCTCTCCCAGAGAATTTTCTTTTTGTTCTCCTTGTCTTCTTTCTTTCTCTTACGACCGTCAGAACGACAACGACCGACCTGTCTCGCTACCTCGACGTGCTTTTTTTCTTTCTGCTATCGAAACGCTCCACCAGTTCATCTATACCCGATACCAACATCCGTCAACTGATACCTCGCGCACACCCGTGAAAATCTGTACAATCTGCGCAGTGAGATCTCGCTGATCTAAAAAAAAAATGGCCCCGGGTCCCAAGACGGGTCCGGCACTATTTCTTGGACTCGAGCTCGCCACCGATCAGCTCCGCGCGTCCATCGTGGACGAGAGTCTGGAGCTCGTGGGGGTCGAGTGTGTAGATTTTGATTCCGAACTGGTTGAATATCAGTGAGCATCGTTCCGTGCATACCTCCACTCCCACCGATCACTCTTTATTTCATGTCAATGTTCTTTTTCCCGCGTTCTGCGCCCCACTGTGTTCGTACTCGTGCTGACTCTTGACCAGGACCCAAGGTGGCATATTTACAACGCCAGGAGATGCATATACCACCCCAGTCGATATGTGGGTCAAGGCCCTGGGTGCGTACATTTTCGCGGACCCAAATTTCTGAGGTATCAACATTTACTAATTTGGCCTTTTTTCAAATAATTTCCTCGATCGCCACTTTATTTTCACGTGCGATTGTCGCAGATTTTATCCTAGAAAAGCTTTCTAGAAATTATGACGTGACGAGAATAAAATCAATCGGTGGCTGTGCTCAGGTGTGTTGGACGTCCTCTCTCTTTTTTTTGGTTTGTCGGTAATCCGACCGTCGGTGATCATATTTTTGTAGCACACCGTCGTTTGGTGGAAGTCAACCCCGATCCTTTCTTTCCCCGCATTTGACCCGCGACTTCCACTGCATTCCCAGCTTCCTTCGAACACGTTTTCGTTGGCCAACACTCCCGTCGCACAAGACACATCGGCACACACCCATGCCCTGGCCCTCGAAGCCCTCCTCGGAGGCCCAGACATTATGGCTGCGCGCGTCGGCACGTGTGCCAATGCGTCGATCCTTGCGGCGCAGCTCCTCCGCATTCGGGAGTCTTGGACCTCGGACGTGTGGGCGCGCACAGGCAGGGTGCAGCTCGCGAGCGCGTTCATGGCAAGCATGGTCGTCGGCGAGTGGGTCAATATGGGCGAGCCGGAGGCGTGTGCGACAGGCATGTGGGCGCACGTTGGCGGGCAAGGCAGTTCAGGCCAGGGAGGAGGGCACTGGGACGAGGGCGTCCTCGAGATCGTCGGTGGTAGTCTGGAGGAGGGGCGGAGAATCCGAGGATGGCTTGGCGAGGTCGACCACGCGAGCGGTAGGAAAGTCGCCAACGTGTCGCGGTATCTATGTGAGAGATATGGGTTCGAGCCAGGTACGTGTGTGCTTGCCACTTGGACGTTCAGGGCCGATTTGCGTCTTCGTTTTTAGATACGGTCGTCACGCCGTTTACCTCTGACTATCTTTCTACGTATCTTTCTCTCTGTCCGTCGCCTGGGGACGCCGTGCTATCGTTTGGGCCCATGGATGCCCTGCTTACACCCGCACAACACTATCATCCCACTCGCCTTTACAACCTATTTCCGCATCCCGCGCAGGATGTCGGAGAAAAGCGAAGATACATCACTATGCTGACCAGCAGGTAAAGTTGTTGCAAGACTGCCTTTGTTCGATGTCTTGCCTAACGTTTGTTCCAGGAATGCCGATGTCCCTCGTGCCCTAGTTCGAGACATGTACACCAAGAGCTGGAGTGCTTTCGATCGTCTGGTCGCTATCGTTCCCCCTGGTGGCTCAATTGGGTACGTGAGGATCATCTGAGAATTTGCATTTTGATCCTAAGCTGTGCGCGGTGCTGTCCACAAACAGGCTCGACGACAAACTTTTCAGTTTTTGGTTGTTGCAAGGGGACAGCTACCCGCTATCACACGTAAAGGGGATCTACCGCTTCGAAACCGGCGTCAAAGTAAACGAATTCAGAGATCTCCGCGCAAATCCCCGATGTCTGTTAGAGAGTCAGGTTCTCTCATTCCGTGTCCGATGGTCCCGGATGATATCGACCGGCGTGCTTGGCTCCAACACCAACCGCAATCGTGGGAATGTGCAGACGCCAGGGCCGAGTCCCATTGCGCCGTCCACCCCTAACAATCGGGCGACGAGTCTTGGCCTGCCGTTTGATCCGTACGACTACTCACCATTGCCCGCCCGGATGTTGGTCACCGGGGCGGCAGCCAACTTTCCTTCGGTGGCCAATCTGGTCGGAGACGTCTTCAATGCGCCGGTGTTTATGCCAAATTCGCAGGTCGACTCTGCCCAGGTCGTCCCCCACCGGAATGCTCCCGCGAACGGATTCCCCAGTCGAGCATCCCTCGGTGGTGCTTATTTTGCGCGTTGGATCTGGGGTAAGGAACGTAACTCTGCCAGCGGTGGATCTGGGGCTGCGAGAGGCCTTGGTGGGTTTGAGGACGAGATACGAAGGCTGCTCGGGAAGCGGTGGGTTGCGTCCGGTGGTATACCGCTACGCACCAACGTCAACGCACCTCTGAGCGGGAGCGGCGGGAGTGGCGCCAACAGTGGAACGAGCACACCGTACGGCCACCCGCGATCAGGTCTCGGTTCCACAATCGTGGTGGAGGAAGAGGAGGATGAAGTAGAGGAGATGGAACGCAGCGTCGGGATGCTGAACGCGTCAGTGTTTGCTGGCGGGTTTGCAGACCGGGATCTCGGACGGGACATTGGGCGAATGCGGACACTCACCGGGTCGACCGCTGACACCACGACGAGCGCGGGCTCTGGGGCACCTTCCACAGCATTCACAACGCCCGAGCTAGGGGGCGGAGCCAGTCCAGGGGGGAACAATAACAGTAATTCCACCGCGCCTCAAACGACGAGTCTGACCCCTGTGACTGCGATGCCGACGGCCGATTCGGAGGCGCAGATCGGTTTGGCCAAGGTAGCTGAGGCGGACGTGGACGCCTTCATGACATATGCGGCCATCGTTCCGGAGTATTGTAGGCTGGAGAGTATGTTATGCAAAACCCTTGTGTGATGATCACCCGTGCGTGCGTCTTTTTGACGTGGATCTTTCTTTTCTTTTATACGCCTTATCGTTTACCTTTTCTTTCTTCTTTCTCGATTAGCAGGGAGGTGGAGATATATAAGAACTTATCAGTTGATCGACGTGACGATCCATGATTGACTCATTGTATATTAGCAGGCTCACCGTATGCATGCACAAATATTGCGCGTTTGGGTTCGAACCGGGATCTGGGGATGAGGTCATCACCTGAATTCAGTGACGTCTGGTGACGCCGAGCGGAATAGGGGACTAGTAGAGTCAGCCACCCCTCTGAGCACTATAAAAACGATCCTCCGTCGTCCCCTCTTTGATCGCATCCATTCATCTTAGCTCACAATGTCCAACGTTCAAGCGAACAACACCTACTCTCTCACTAACGCCAAGGGCGGTACATGCCTTGACCTCTCTGGCGGTGACAACGTTTCCAGTGGGTATTCTTCCTCGGTCTCGCCGATGACCAACTCATTCCCCGACAGTTATCGGCTACGGGTTCCACGACGGTCCTAACCAAAAGGTACGTCTCCTCTGGCTCCGCCCATCAACTACCGTTCCCCCAGTTCAGCAAATTCTAACAATGTAACCATATTTCGCTTTTGAACAGTGGACCTTCGAGAGCGCCAGCGACGGGACGTTCAACCTCAAGTCCAAGGGAAGCGGCCAGTACCTGGCTGTCGCCGGTGAACCGAACAACGGCCAAAAGATCGTTGCTGGGTCTTCTCCGTTTGCGTGGCGCATTGAAGACGTGCAGGGTGTCGAGAACGGGGTGAGGTGAGTGTCTCTGCGATTCGTGCAATAGACTGCGCGACCGTCGTGTTCATCGTTGGTTTCACCAGACTCATGCCGGCGAACAACAACAACTTTTGTCTCGACCTCTCGGACCATGGAAACTCGACGCCTGGTACTCCTGTTGAGCTGTGGGGCCGTTGGGAGGGCCAGAACCAGGTGTGGAAGTTGCAGAAGCAGTAAATGTTTTTGCTGAGGGGTTGGCGATGGAGATGCCAAGTTGTAAGAGTAACGGACATGGCGTATTAGTACTTGAATAATGATTTGTGGTGAAGCTTTGGAATTGAACGTTGAGTACTTCTTCGTTGAAGCAAATACTTACTCCGCGTGAGGCGGCATCTAAGAGAGGTATTTATACCAACATAGGCAACTGGAACGGGATAATCATTCATCTAATATACGCCGGCCGTGGTGAAGGGAACAATACTACAGAACACTTCAAAGGACTCTATTGAACGTTCTGTAGTTCTGATCTTCTTCCTCGTTTCTTCACCCGCCTCGTGTTTATTTGCGTCATTCCTTTGTCTCATCTTTCCGTTGCGTCAGAAGTTGCATTTGCTAGCTATCTATTTTGTACAGGGCTACCTTGGTTGTTTTCGTGTCGTCATTTTCGTGTAAGAGAGGAGTGCGACGAGGGGAAAAAATACGATGCAAGGCATTTATGTATATACAATGTCAGTACTAGTGTTCAAGTAAGCAAAATGCTGGTGTGCCGAGACCCTTGAATTTCAAAGAGCAGGCTGTCACGTGACTCGGAATTGCTGAATTTATTTTACTACACAAGTTCAACTTGAACCTTTGAGCTTTAGGCTCCTCCAGTGAAAGCTTGAACTCCTCTCGAAGTATGCATCCAGCATTATTTATCCAAGAGATCCTACGTATCATCTTTGGTCACCGTTATAACCAACGTCTCGAACTCTTGCATGGTGACCCTCTAGCAGACCTTGCCTCATTGGCCAGGACATGTCACGGTCAAGCCTTCAAAGAGCCTGCTCTGGATGTGCTCTGGATGAACCTGTCACGGCTAGTGCGCTGTGTTCCTAGTGCGCGTCGTGTGACCCGGAGAGGTGGTAGATGGGTGAGATAGCTTCCTTCCTTGGATACAGTACCTAGTGTTCTGAATTTTACACAGATCATATACACGCTTGAGAGAGACCTGGAACCGGCAGAGATGTATACTGTAAGAGCATACGCGCGCCGCGTCCGTGTCTTATTTTAAGATCGTCAAGCCCATCTGGATCCGGATACTCTCAGGCATCTCTGTCGCACATTACAGACTGAGCCACTCTTCCCGAATCTAAGGCTATGTCGTCCCTCTCTTATGTCACGTGGCTGTCCCGAATCTGAGGGACATCACCCTCTCCATTTTGACGTCAGCACCTTCATCTTGCGAGGAATTCATGCGATCACTTTCGTCAAGCTCTCTTGACATACATGATATGTCCGTCCGTTTTCTTTCCCGTGAAAGGTGGTCTTCAGCTGCCTTTAGCGATATTATGAATCAGCACATTCGCCACTGGACACGCCTTCGGTCATTGGACTGCCTCGACATGAGCATGGACATCGACACGTTCTTCCATCTCTCCCGCACGCCTTCTTTGACCCGACTTTCGTTTACGCTGGACTTTGCATTGATTGATCAAATCGAAACGTCCAACCATGTAATCGCGTTTCCTGCCCTGAAGTCCATGGCTTTGGAAATCAGATCGATGGTCTCCGATTCCAAGTTTTTTACCCACTTGCGACTCCCAGCACTTGAGGATGTAACCATGAATTACATTGGGATGTTTCCCTCGAAGGACATGGTCAGGTCATTCGCACTCGCTCTCCGGACGGCCTGCAGTCACGAGCTTGTCACAAGTATCATTTTGGACGGTACAGCCTCTCGGAATCTTTGGCGTCCAGAGCCACCCCGCTTGTCTTCAATGATGTCAAAGATATCCTTCCTTTCGCAGCGTTCAATCTTACCAACATGCGTATCGAGCTCGATTTCATCATGGACTTGAAGGACGCCGATTTGCTGCAACTAGCGTCTGATTGTCCGCGGATCGAGGGTTTGTACATTAGCGAAGAGACTGGATGGCGTTTTGCTGGAATTACACCGGTGGGCTTACTGAAGGTTCTCCGACTATGTCCGTCTTTGTGGGACATCTCCATCGCTCTCGACACCCGCGGCTACCAAATTCCTGCTCATGAGCTCGAACCTGAATCTCTAATCAGGCGTGGACTCGGCGATCCTTTGTCGTCTGGGCGCTCTCTGTTCTTGCATTTTAGTGACTCGGTCATTGAAGAAGAATCCATCCCAGCTTTGTCGGCGTTCTTTGCGGACTGTATGCCCTCGGATGCCGTATTTACAATTTTGAGGTGGGATTCCAACAGGTTGAAACGTCGTCACGACAACTGGCAGCTGTATGAGACACGGTGGAAAGACGTGCAGAGGATGGCGAAAGAAATGATAACCGAGCGGTCCAAGCATCTCTGTAGCCATGGAGAGGTGAGAGTGTAAATGGATATGTGCATCGGGTTGCTAATTCTTGACTCCGCAAAGTGCCAGACGACTTAATGAGTATATCAAGATTAGTACAAAGACGGACGCGGGACCACAGACACACGGGCCATTACTACTATAAATCCCCGATAATACCAAAACCTTTAGCCTGCACACTTTCCAAATACCGAGCTATATACCAGCCTCGAAGCCTCGCAAAATTTCCTTGATAGCGCTTCGTACTCTGTTCCAGTGAGCTCGGTTCACCATCTGCATCGTCTTCGGGTAAAGCCGATCACTCAAAGTACCCCAAGCCTCCAGTTTGAAGTCGTCATACGACTCCACGACACGAGCGAGGAAGGTAGCAACGGCCGGAATATCCCGCTCCTCGATGATGGAGTCCATCACGTTGATGCAAAAAAGTCTTGCAATTTTGACCTGCAATTCAAGTCCATGATAACCATCGAGTGAGCTGTCGCTTGGGTGGTGCTATTCTGCGTATTGATGAGTCTAGACTCTTTCCCGAAACTCTTCACTCATACCTGTTTCGACGATCCGAATGTACTTCATCAGTTTGATTGTTATCCGGTTAGTTCCTAGACGTGAATCCCGACATTTATTCAAGTCAGGCGCACGTATTTGATGGTATTTGTGCTCCTCCACATTTACCGCCTACATAATGTTGTTCAAGCTGATCACAACCATTGCCGTCAGTACCTGTTTTCGTTCTGGCCGCCCAAACACCTGATCCTAGGGGAGGAAGTGATGGCATAGCCATACCACTCACGAAACGCTCTGATACCGAGGCGCGCGAATTTCGTGCCACATCACATAGCGCGTAAATCGACCTGTGATGTCCTCAGGCATCGTTTTTGCTCATACGTTTTAGCAAGATCATCCGTGGGCCAAGTGGCATGGATGGCTCCGAAACGAACACGGGAACGCCGCATGATCATCCTTCTGCTGCGAAACGGGACGGGTCTGGAGCTGGTGTTGCTGTGACAAAATATGGGGATGCAATGTGGTATGGGACCATTTCGATCGGAACCCCTCCCAAGTCCTTCGGTAAGTTTTTCCGTGCATTCATGACACTCACTCACTCTAGTCTCCAGGGCCTCAGTCCAGTTCAACACCGGTGCTAGGTAAGTGATTTCTGTCAGTACCATCCACTTGCCCAGATCACCAACTTGGATCTCAATACACCTACAAATTTTGTGATAGTATTTGCAGATGGTAGGAGTTCCAGTGGTAACCACTCGGGAAATGCCGACGCTGTCGGCCTCAACCTCGCTTGCAGAAAGAGCCAATATCGGATGACACTGGCAGCCAAACCAAGTGTGATTACCCAGCCAAACCATTTCCATGCTCCAAACAACGTGTGAGCCCTAAAATTGAGCACAATCACGTAGTATCGGTACGGGTCACAAGAGCTGGCGGACGGACTCTGGTGCAAGCACGGGGTCACTTCGCACTTACATTGAATGCATGGAATGGGACCGGAGATCGGAATGGACAACGCGTTCTGTGCATTCATCGCCGATGAACGTACCCTCAGCGAGTCAAAGTTGATATATCTTGGAGGACCAGCATTTCTGACTCTTGTCCGAGATGTCCCGCAAACAAAATTTTGGGGGTATCGATTAGACTCAGACTGGCGACTTACCCGGGCCCTGCTAAGCTTTACAACCTGTCCCCGAAATTTCTATGATCTCCGTTTTGCTCCGCCTTCAACTTTTTCCCCGGGCCTTCGGACTTCACCACCAACATTCAATCATCAGTATCAGTTTCACCTATGCATCATTCGTTTTGTTCTTATCTGATCCCTGATGACCGTAAATATCGACATCCTTCCATTAAAATGGTTTGTGGGTGGTCGTCATTATTTCACTCTTCTACAATGCGATTCATTACGATAACCATATTTGCAGTCACCAGCAGCCTGGTCGCTCTGGCCATTGCGAAACCTATACCAAACTTGGAGACGGGTAGCATCGCCATACCGCTCACCAGACACCCTTCCTCTCCGAACTTCCACGAAAGCATTGATCTAGATGCAATGTCATCCCATGCTATATCAGTCAGGGAGTACGTGGAATGAGCCGTTACATCTCGTCTGCTCAGCCTTTTTTATACAGGGATATTCTTCGTGGCCTGGATAATTATGAGATGAACACAGAGACGATGCATCCTTTCTCTGTGAAACGGAGCGAGTCCGGACTCGGAAGGCGGGGCAGAATCCTCCCGCTGACTTATCAATCTAGTAGCGGTTGGATGGCTGAGATTTCGATTGGCACTCCTCCCAAGACCTTGAACGGTACGTTCTCCTCTCCTTGTATCATTCTGAGATATATTTACCCTGATCTACGTCACAGTCAAGATCTGCACTTCTGCGGCGTAGGTGCTCTCTTTTAGTCCATACAGCTGTTTTGGTTCAAATCAACGCAGTGATATGTGGGTGCTGCAGACTGGCTGTCGTGGAGCTTCAGGACATCGCAACTTCTGGGATCCTCGTTTATCTCAGTCTGCTCAGGACCAGTACCAGTCATTTCAGTTTGGATATCAAGATGGAATCATCGTCCAAGGTGATGTATATACTGATAATATAACCATTGCTGGATTCACTGTATGTTTTGTATCGTTTATGACCATGACCATGACCATTGAACTCTGACGCCAAGCTAGGCAGACCCTCAAGCCTTTGGTTCTACTACAACACAGATCAAACCCGGTCGCCTACAGGACTATGCATACGCAGACGGTTTACTTGGATTGGCCTTCCGATCCGTCTCGAAGCTTGGTGTTGATCCGCTGTTTGCATCGCTTGTCAGCCAAGGGAGCCTAATCAATCCGACATTCAGGTTCTCATTGAAACTCACTTCTTCTGGGGCCGAGATGTATGTCGGTGGAGCAAACAGTGAGCAGTACAGTGGTAATATCGCTTATACACCCATAACAGGGAATCCTGTTAGTTAAAATGGTAGATGGGAGTGGATGTTGCTGACATTTGCATTCATGTAGCCGGGGTTATGGCAGGTGTCCATGGACGATGTTCGTGTCAATGGTGATCAAATTCTTGAAAATGTACCTGCCATTATCAATACTAGTGCAAACCTTATCACCGGGGATCAGAAACGGGTTTCGGAGTTGTACAGACAGCTTGGCGGAACCCTATTAGAACATGCAGGCATTGGTTTCTATTACCGTGAGTTCTGATTGCGTTTGGTACCTTTTCTTTCCATTCACAGCATGTAGTGCCGTGCGACTCTTTCCCGACTGTGAGCTTCACCTTTGGTGGCAAGACGTTTCAAATCCCTCCCGGAGCTCTCAGACTTAATCCAATTACTGAAGGTTCTTCGAAATGTTTTAGCGCCATTGTCGCTGACCAGTCGTCTACCGCGCAAGGTATGATTTCATATCTTATCGCTCCCTGAATCCCTTGTTGCGGCGCTCGATGTATTCGTTCTGACTATATTCCTAGAATTTTGGATCATCGGGACGCCTTTCCTGCAAAGCGTATACACCGTGTTCGAATACAGTAATTTAAAGGTCGGGTTTGCTGACCTTGGTTGAATTATGGTTACTGTAATATTCGTGGTGCATTGTACATTGAAGAATTCAATTTATTTATTTGGAGATTTTATGGTACACACATTGGAGGGTTGATCGTCGCCCTTCCAGGGCTGTTACTGAACTACTGTAATGGTTGGCCAGAGTTGTAGAACAAGTGAGCGCGTTGCGTGGTACGTACCAGCTGGGACATCGCCGAGCTCCTAAAAATGTCCAGTCTGGCAGGAGTTCAACAAGCCATCGGTGTTGCGAACGCCTCTCCCCAAGTCCAACCTGGGGCGCCGCAGCGACAATGATGCGGGACTCGGAGACAGCACTGTTGACGCCGTTCGGGGTAACGGGATTCCTCAGACGGCACCGCATAAACATTTTATTATGGTGTGGGTTTGTTCCAGGATGACTCGAGCTTTGTATGGCGCAGTCACCAGTGAGAGAGTAATGATTTCATGTTGATTTCGGCCGGCGGCCAGGGCGCCAAAGACTTGTCACGATGCATGTTTCAAGTTCCACATTCGTTTCAGTGCTTGAACTGGTCCACTCGAGATGTTGTTCCTTGGCTCTCTGGTCAACCAGCATATTCAAATTCTTTTTTGAAGGAGCGAGGTATGGGCTTTTTTTCAGTGGTAAGTTGAAGTAGTAAGTTAGTAACCGTAATGCCACTGTGCCAGCGGATGTGATCCAGTACTAATTAGTAACGTCTAGACGCTGTCATCAAAGCTCGTTATGGCTCCCAGTGATCGCCGGTTACACACACTGTCGCCGACCTGCTCATCGGCCCATCGCCAGTCCCGAACCCCATTGTCTTCCATTCGGACCATTCCATGATCTATTTATGCGAGAGTTCGGCGGGCTGAAGCCTGCTCACTGCATCCGCGAGCGCATCAAAGGGGACTATATAAAGTAGCAAGTGGACAGAAACTTACTGAGGAGATAAACAGTCGCAACCACTTCATGATGACATCCTACTTGCAACGCAAATACGTTGATCTCATGCGCTATGCATCCTCCAAGTGGGTCAACTGGGACTCCCTTGTCGATATCCGAGTTCGTAGTTCAAGTTGTGGTTAACACGCGCATGCTGATGTATCTTGCTTTCGATCGATAGGTTGGCGCTTACGGCTCTATCGATCAGGAAACAGGGAATTTTCGGGTAGAAGGGAACACCTACGATCCCGAATTCCAAGCAGAGCTCGACAAACATGGTGCAGAGGTGAAAATGTCCGATTTCCCACCACAGGAAGGTGAGGTCGAGGATGATTTCGTCTTCGCCTCCCTAGGGGTGCATTACTATGGCCACACTTACTTGTGCGTATTATTTTTATAATCGTCCTTGTATCTGCGATACGGCTTGACCAAGAGACTCTGAATACAGGTGTGAACGCTGTAAAGAAACTCATACTCTCCGCGAGCTTGACGACGGACAGTGGATTTTCACTTTCACGCGTGGCAAACGTGGTGGCGTCCTCATCATGCACAGACCGCGACAAATTCTACTTCCTAGTGTGGTACTGGAACCGCTCTACAAGGTCGATAAGCTGAGGGATAAATGGCTCGTCACGAACACCCATGCGTGCCCCGCATACTCCATGTACTTGTCCGACAAATGTGGGCCAACCTTTCCCCTTTGTTCCATGTATATTGTTAACGAGCTGGTGACACAGCCGGTGACAAGGTCACCCTCACTTATGTACCCAAATGTCCGATAGCTGGAGTCACAGACACCGACTCCGATTGGCATGTTGACGCTCAAACCGGTCTCTTTCGCAAGGCGTGTAATATATCTGGAGCTAGCTCATACATACCTTTGTTTGAAGCAAAACATCCCATCAGGTGCATTGAACAGGCTTTCCCGAATGACCTGTCAGTATAGTATCAACTTGGAGAGTCGCGGAAATAGCTGACCCACAGTTATATTTTTATGCCAGGTGGCTGACAACATTCCCGCCATGGGAACCACTCGACGAGGATGGTGGAGAAGATCTTATTGATGTGGTGAGTTTAACTACAATGTAGAATATTCGTTTCCGGCTTCTTAGAATATGCACTCCAGAACATGGTGGAAGACTCGGATAGTGATCTTTTTTAATAGATTAGGTGGACAAGTCGTGTCAAAATTGTCCTCACATACAGCTGCAGGGTCATGCAGAAAAAATGTTCTCATAGAACTCCAGGATCTCGAGCAAAAGCAGCATTGCCATGAGCATGCTCCCGTTGTCCATGAAATAAACTGGGCTCACGGTGCAGTGGTGTACAGCTTCCGCACCCGGTACCGTAGCCTCACTAGTATCGATATCCCTGCCACTTAGTACAAGTGCGAGAGGCTGATCTGCGGTAATCTGTGCGGATAACAGAGCTGTGTGACACCGCCATCACAGACTGCAGAGGCAGAATGATTGAAGCTTGCAATGTATATACATCATGGAAGACAGATTGGAGAATATCTTGAACTCCTCTGGCAATAGGTATTCGGCCACAGTAAGGTAGGGCAATGAGGTCGAAGATATGCAAGTATATATACATATATTGGTATTGTGGCCCTGTGGGCAAAACGGCGAAAATTTGTGTCAACTAGAAAGATAGAATCGTGTTGTGAACTCACTCGAAGAGAGAGACATGACGCACCAAACATCGAATGTATAAGGATATGTACTGACAGTGGGGTGTTTCCACGCGGGCCAGCCTGGGGCCTGAGCGCGTAGCAAGTTCTGATGCCAATCTGCTGAAACGGAAAAACCTCATCGAGGGGAGTTGTTGCGCAGCAATCCGTGTGCCCGCATGACGCCTCGCATGTGGGCGCGCCGCATCTGAAAACTCCACAAGCTCAAATGGCAGAAGTTGGCGAAGAACCTGCCAACGCAAGAAAGATGGCATATCTCGTTTAGTTATAGGTACGATTCGGTTTTTCAGCGCAAAATGGCGGAAATTCGAGTCACTCACCGGACGAGAGGTTGAAACTTAGTGCGTTATGAACTCACTCGAAGAGAGACATAAGCGAGCGCGACACGAAATGTGGGTGGCAAGTTCAAATCGAATCTCGGTCAATTACTATGGACCGCCGCGTTAACTCCACTACTCCACTACTCGGGGCCATTTCTCGCTTCATCATGATTCAATTGCTGGTCCAGGCCTTGCTCGGACTTGCAGCTCTGCTGCTCGTCACTGAGGGCCTACGAAGGTTGTTCGGACGGCCCAGCTCCAGTCAACTTCGACCACTACCGCTTCCACCTGGTCCAAGGCCGCTTCCTTTTATTGGAAACCTGCTCGACTTGAACACCTCCGCACCCTTTCTCTCGTACACGGCATGGTCTAAGAAGTATGGTAAGCCTCTGTTCTGCTCTTCATTGGTACCCAAGGGTTGAATCTTGACATGGAACGATCATCGGATTCACAGGCGACATCGTCTATATGCGCGTCATGCGCAAGGATTTCGTTATATTGAACTCGGAAGAGATTGCCAATGTGCTACTCGAAAAACGTTCGCAGAAATACTCTGATCGACCTGTGTTTTCTGCCGCAGATCTGTTTGGTTGGGAATGGCCAACGCCCAACGCGCGATATGGGCCGAGGTTCAGATTACACCGACGACTCCTACACCAATTTTTTAACGCCAAAGCGGCGCTGACCTATCGTTCCAAACAGTTGCAGAAGGCGTACGAGTTGATGACGTATCTGTTGGACGACCCGTCGGGTTACACAGCGCATTTCACCAAGTCAGTCCTTCATTGAAACCTTCACATCATCCCAACATCCCCGCGATCATAGATCATTAGTGGTGCTCACGTTCGTTCTTGCATAGGTTCTCAGCCGCCGTGGTAGTGGAAGTCACATACGGTTACGATACCAAAGGCAGCGAGACATTCGTGACCCCGATGCAACGTGCCGCTGACATTCTTCTCCACGTTGCCACGGTTCAAGTGTTTGCCCTGTGCGACGCATTTCCGTTTAGTCAGTATTTCGTTGGATTCGATTACCCTCGTCGATTATTGACGTGCGTGTAATGTAGTAAAGGCACTCCCAGCATGGATTCCGGGATTGGGGTTCAAGGCTCACGCCGCCGAGTGCCGGTCTCTCACGGTCCAGGGAGTCAACGCACCGTACGAGTGGGTCCAGCGGCGCATTGTACGTCCCGAAGCGAGTAACTAAATCCATGGTGGTTAACGAAGAATGTTTCAGGCGAAAGGGCTAGCGGCGCCATCCATGGTCGCTGACGCGATCACACGATATCATCTGGAGGACGATTCCAAAGACCCCGAGCTCGCACAAGCCATCAAGGACTCTGCTGGGTCGCTATATGCGGGTAATTTCTTTTTTGCACGTGCCTTTGTCCTCAAGGCTGACAACCGATGTCCACTAGCTGCAGTCGAAACGGTTTGACTCGCTTTCCTCTCGTTTTGGATCACGAAATGATGTCGTTGCTCAACAGACCAATGCAACGCTTGCTATCTTTATCTACCTCATGATGAACCACCCAGAGATCCAACGACGTGCACAGGCGGAGATCGACAGTCTGGTCGGGTATCAACGATTGCCAGACTTTGAGGACAGGGCATCATTGCCATATACGGATGCCATCATGCGGGAGACAATGAGGTGGCACCCAGTGCTGCCCATCGGTGGGTTCACTTTTCGAAGACGGGCTCAAGTTCCTGGATCCGTTGACATTTTTCAAGGACTTCCCCATGCGACCACCGAAGACGATGATTATCAAGGGTATTTCATTCCCCAAGGTAAGTTGAGTATCCCAATGGTTCAAGTGGCTCCGCTGGACCGTTTTATGTGTGCGCAGGTGTGACGATCATCCCCAATCTCTGGTAAGAATTGAATTACCGCTCTATTTGTGTGCGTACGACGACAGCTTTGGCAGGGCAATGTCTCGCAACGAGGAAAAGTATCCCAACCCCGAGGAATTCATGCCCGAACGGTTCTTGGACAAGGATGGTAGTTTGAATGAGGACAAGGTTCCATGGATATTCGGGTTTGGGCGTCGAATCTGGTACGTGGATGCCGATTTTCTTGCTCTAATTATTCGCGTTTTGTTGTGCTGAGAACGGTGCGCGCCTGCAGCCCTGGAAGACACGTCGCAGAAGTGTCGCTGTGGTCAGCGATGGCGTGCATTCTGGCGTTGTTCACTATCGAAAAGACAGTGGGGTCTGAAAACGTCAAGTGGACGACAGGACTTTCGAGGTGCGTGACCATGGCTGTTCTGATTGTCTTGTCGGAGAATTAACGCGCTGACGGGTCTAACTGCAGCCATCCGCTTCCTTTCCCGTGTAAATTGGTGCCGAGGGACAAAGGGATGGATGCTCAGAAGCTCGCATCGCTAATTTATGCAAGCCGTGTTGACTTGTAACATATCTTTTTGTTTCATTAGTGCAGAACTATGGGAAGAGCGGATGTGGCAGAGATGGACGGTCCATCAAAATCTTGGTTACGGTTAGTTACGGTACTGACTACATACTTACTACTAGAATCTGATTCGAAACCAACTCACGTGATCTAGTCTCTAAGGATAAGCGGTGTAAATTTTAAATCGCAAATACCTACCAGACGTAATGCTGCACAAAGAAATGTTGTCACCTATCAGAAAGATGAAGAGACACCTGCTATGATGAGTATGCCTGGAGTAACGGATGAACACCCTGAGCCGCTCCTTGCGCATTCTGATGTAAAGCCTGAGCTATCTTGCACCATTGGTGAGCAAGTGATGCTATCTCCAATCAGTCTAATGCCAGTTCACGTGCTAACTCTTCAACGATGAATTAGCTCGTAAACGTGCAAAAAATGTACTTGCACTCGCTGTTGGGGCTCGGCATTCCCTCGCTTCCTGGACCAGCTTCACCCCGATCCCACAGATCTACCTGATCCTAGATCTCCTTGCTGCTCCCTTCACCGGCCGCGTGCCAGTGAGGGTTTATCAATCCGCTACAGCAACATTTGTTGCTCCCAGTGACCCGTGCGGGGTTGGGAGCATGCGACGAGAACATATTTGTGCAACCCCCTCAGATCAGCTATTCGGCTTATTTTTCTTAGCCGACATGTCGTACTTACAGCCCCGGTCACATAGGACACACGTAAGTACAAATTACGTCAAATGAGATTTACTTATGCTGAAGTCCTGATGGGGATTCCCACCCGTTCTCCTCACCATCCCCACTCTGTTATTTGGGCATAGCCTAAATGCTTCCTAAAACGGAATGTCGGGTTTCGAGACTCTTATAGTAAATCGGGTTTCGAGACTAATCACGCGAGGTTTCTCTACTCACTATCATTCATTTTCTGGTGAGGATTGCAATGGATGCTACCAAGCAGACATACGCGCTCTTGAAGCCCATCAAGACCGGCCGCATGGAACTTAAGCACCGCGTCGTTCTTGCTCCCATGACTTGCGTGCGAGCGTATGATGCCTCCCATGTCCCCGGTCCTCAGCAAGCATCCTATTATTCTCAGCGGGGTTCCGTTCCAGGTACTCTACTCATCACAGAGGCCACAGTCATCTCCTACAACGCAGGAGGCACATCCGATGTACCGGGTATCTACACCAACGCACAAATTGAAGGCTGGAAAAAGGTGTGCATTATTTTTTTCTTGTCTGCCGCCGATCCATCCCACACTCGTATAACGGCTTGTTCGTAATCACACCAGGTTACAAACGCAGTCCATGCCAAGGGATCGTACATTTTTCTCCAATTGTGGGCATTGGGTCGGCTCGCCGATATAGATTTTCTCGAGAAACGGGACCCCTCTTCACCCTACGTCTCGGCTTCGTCCATCACGTTGACTGGCCGGCCAAAGCCACCTCGTCCATTGACTGAAGCTGAGATCAAAGATTATATCGCCGCATATGTGAATGCAGCCAATAATGCCGTACACCTTGCCGGGTTTGATGGGGTGGAGATACACAGCGCATATGGCGACCTCTTGGATCAGTTCCTTCAATCCGTGTCCAACATACGCACAGACATGTGGGGTGGTGACGAAGCAGGCCGCACCAGATTTGCAAGGGAGGTCGTCGATGCTGTCGTGAATGTGGTCGGCGAAGATCGTGTTGGTATTCGTATTAGTCCTTGGAGTACCTCACATGGTGAGCTTTCTGCGCCAGTCTACTATACGGTGTGCCCATTCTAAATGTTTTCCAGACATGAAGATGTTGGATCCCCGACCAACGTTTGCATACCTCGTTACCGCTCTACGTGACAAGTACCCAAGGATGGCATATCTGCATGTGGTCGAGTCCTCCGTGTGGAGGGACGCGAACAAAGTAACCGCGAGCGCAAAAGAAAACAGTACCTTTTTGCGAGAGATTTGGAACAGTGGTGAAGACGGCGGGGAGAGAATCTTTATATCTACTGGTGGATATACTCGGGAAACAGCACTGCGCACCGCTGAGGAAAAAGGCGGGCTTATCGCGTTCGGCCGGCTATATATGGCAAACGTGCGTTTCCCCACCTTTTTCGTTCTAATGCCTCGCGCTTACATGCTCACATGTCAACGTTTCAATCTTGGTTAACTAGCCTGACCTCCCTTGGCGTCTCCAGAGAAATCTGCCCCTTACACCTGTGGATTATTCAGTGGCTTACCAGTCAGGAAATTTGACGCCTCTGGGAGACAATGATTGGCCGTACGCGGATGACCTTCAAATCATCAATGGAACAGGTAATAGCCTGAGAGAAGGTCGTTAGACTTGATGATGTCGGACGCATTATGAGAAGTAAAGTCACTGTTGAATGGTGGGGGCCTGCGCTAGCCGAGGCACGAGGCGGGCGCAGGAGTTAGTTTGTGCGTGAGAAGCGGAGTGTCTTCATCTCTTTGCTTCTTTCGTATTCCTCCTACAGTCACTCTTTGTCCTAGTCATTAGTACATACGCATCATTCATTCCTTTTCGCACCCGCCCACCGCTCCCTCTCTCAGTTCACGGCCAGACACTCGGCCAGACTCGTATCTGTCCGACGCTGCGTCACTCGACACCTGTCGGGACGAGCTACGCTGTTCGGCACCCATCCCGCCCACACAGGGCACTCTCACCCGACAAGGTTCGGGATCAGTTTCGGTACCATCAGTGGACGCAGCAGTACAAGATGTCAATGGGTAGTACATGAATTGAATCCCATGAACAAGAAAGAGTGGCGAGACAGAAATTACCAATAGCAACCTAAGCTGCCAAAGAGACAGAACTGAATGGTAAGAGAATAAGACAAACTGTAACTTGGGGGACTGAACATTGGGCATTAGTCTGCATTAGAAAACACCGGCGAAGGAGAAATAGGAACCGGTAACGTTGGTTTCCGAGTCTGATGGGAACCGTGACGGGGTTTACGCTTTTCTGCAGGCATGGTGCAGCCTGAGCTCACTTCGAGAATCACATTCGAGTTGCCATTTGACCATCTAATTATGCTATCCACACAGGGGTACCAAACTTTCGAGGTACGTGCATACTTCAGTGTCAATTCCTACAATCACACATAGCCCACTATCATTCCTACAATGGGGTTTCCAACCCCGTTCACCGTTCCCCACTACTCACAAGTTTCCTAACACAGACTTGGGAATCATCATTCCGATCTTTCAAAAACGCTCGAGCGTTACTGCACACATATAGACAATCAGACACGAAACACGTACGACATAGTTTGGCATGTCCACCTATGACGAAAGTACAAGGTCAGCCCTATCGGTCAGAATGAAGGAGGAAGCGTCGACGCACCACTTCGTGCATCTTGAGATCGCCCGCGACGCTACAGAGTATATACGCTTCCACGCGATCTATTCCATGTTCGGCCACCAGGTACGTGACCATGTTGCGTACGGCAGAACGCGTTGCTTCCTTGATGTCTGCATTCGCGTACGCATCGCAAACGTCGTCAAGGGATACAGACAGCGGAGGACTCACCGGCGTCGACGCCCGTCGTGCAATAGTACTCTTCAGCATTCGCCTGAGGGACTGCGGTACGGAAGTGGGGCGTCTTGGTGTACGGTTTGTCCTTGCGCACGGTAAGGCGTACGGTGACCTCCATTGGAGCCTCGATGGCCGTGCCTAATTAGAATCGAATCGGTCAATCAACGCGACATGACCACGCATGCGACAACATACCGCAGACCTCTTCCGATCGATACCACGATAAGTCAGCAATGTCGGACGAGCATTAATCTTTCGCTCACCCCCATCTCCCTGTGCTGCATGTCCATCCTACACAATAGGTCGGGCATCATAGGTGATTTCGTCAGCGCGAGCTATGAAGCGAAAATCGAGACGCACCCCGATGGAGAATAACGCTCCCTCAACCTCGATCGGAAGATACAGCGTCGATCCCTTGGTGAGATGCTTCGTGTCCACGTTTCCACCCGTCGCGTACGGTGGAATCGTCGACCACGCGCCAGGCAACCCCCTCGCAACGCCCATCTCACCTGCAAACGGACGGATCGGGATGCGGATCCCCTTTCCCTTGTTCAAGTGCGCGTAGCGGAGCACCTCACCCCCCGTGTCTACCCCCGTTCCGTCACCCGCCGCCGAGACCGTAGCCGTGCCTGTCTCGGAGAGATCCCACACTTTGATTGCGGGCTCTGGGAACTCGTCCGCAAGTAGCCCAAAGCCGGGGATGAGCGCCGTCCAGCCCCAATCGGCCGCCTTGATATCGAGCACGTCAATCTGGAGGGTGTCCCCTGGTTGTGCGCCCTGGACATATATGGGACCGTTGACCTGATCGCAGATATCGAGCTTGAGGTTGGAGACGTCCGTAGCGGTCGAGGTGGGGCCAATTTGACCATTGGAAGCATCCAGGCAGGAGACGTGGACGGTAGATCCGGACGGGACGGTCAAGACGGGTGGGATGCTGCCCGAGTGGAGATCAGATGGATGAGATCTAACGAGGGCAGCATAGAGATACATGCCTCTTATCCCAGGCCAGATGGGTTTGTTCGCGCTTCACTGCATGGATCGACATCCCTACAAAAATGTGAGCAATTTGGTGATTTTGTTATTTCTTGCGACGGAGCGTTTGTCAGTGATAAGGTGAGAGAAGTTGTTCGTGTGGATTCCACATCCAGCATTTATATATGACAGTACCTTCCAGCGGGCGTCTCTGCACTCCGTGGGTAAACATCGATGTCGTGTATTATCACTGTCAACGTTTTCGTTACAGCTGAAGTTGCATAAGCAATATGTACATCAAGCCTGGATACTCGCGAGCATGCTCAACACCGCTTTCGTTGGTAACATCGAGCTCTATGCGGTCAGTATTGAGTCCGGTGAACGGGCTGGATCATCCATGAAGAGCAGAGTTATGGACATACCGAGTCACTGGCTGGAGGAAGTTACCAAACTGGTTCACGCCTATCATGGTACATAGCAAGGTCTTCGGACAAGCGACACAAGCGAGAGGCACCGCTTCGGCGCTTCCTCTCTCGCCCCCACCATGTCCTTCATCCGTCTTGCAGCGCTCGTCTGAGCCCGTTTCAGCGCACCCACTCACTACACCCTGCCTCCATTTCCCGTTCCGGCTCCTGGCAGCTCACCTGCCTGGGATCCGGAGCGCGCGATCCCGACTTTCGGGTACACGCACCTGCGAGGTGTTCCCACCCCACCCTCACCATACCCGGCAACTCGGGCCCCCGTCCCGGGCCGGAGAGCGCATTGCGCTCCGCCCGCCCACTCTCAGCTCACTGTCATCCTCTCTCACTGCCATCCCCTTAGTACACGGAGCGATGTCCAAAGAGTAGTAGTAATGGCGTACTGCCAGTGTGAACGTAGAACGGGCAAACGGTAAATCTGTCTCCTACATACAAAGTTATGAGATTGAGATAACCAAACATATTTTTAGATAGCTACAAAATAGCGATAACGAGCCTCGTTCTCAGTGCCAAAGAACTACGCATGGGCGAAACCCGCCCCCGGGATGATCGCGCTCCGGTATGTAGACAACAACCGTCGCGACTCGCGATGGCCCTGGGTCTGGACCGCCAGAGCCAAACAAGAGTAGATAGCCGGAAAAATAAACAGGTATCGATCCCGCAGATCACGCCCCCTCCTCATCGATCTCACTTATCCCCCACATCCCCCTCCCACTCGACCGCCCGGCGCGCCACGGGCTGCGCGTACCCCCTCAAACGACTTTAAATCAGATAGATGCCACATCGTCGGTCGTCTGTGCGGACAGTTCCACGGTTGGTCCATCATGCCCATGTGTCGTACGATCTACAGCCTTAAAGGTGAGAAAAACCAAGTCGATGCACTAAAGCCAAAAAAGGAACGCGACGATGGGATGTACCGCCGTCATTCGTGGCCTGTCGAGCGCCGTGCCCACCATGATGCTCCGCCGACAGGCGCGCATCGCAAACATGGCCCGCGCTTTCGAGCAGCGGACCATCGTCCCCCTCCGGCGGTCCTGAATCAGATGGGTGAGTTCCTCGAGGTCTGTTCATTTGCAGTCGGCGTCAGACGGCAGACCCGAGGACAAGGCCCGCAGCCTAACCCGCACGCCTTCCGTTTCCGTTTCCGTTTCCGGTACCTCCTCGTCCTCACTCATGCCCTGGTCGTATCCACACAGGGGGACCAAACTTTCTTTCAACAGGTACGTGCATACTTCAGCGTCAATTCATACAGTCCACTATATCATTCCTACAATAGGGTTTCCCACACTGTTCCCCGCTATCCCCCACTCACAATTTTCCTAGCACAGACTTGGGAATCATCATTCCGATCTTTCAAAAAACGCTCGAGCGTTACTGCACACATACAGACAATCAGTCACGAAACACGTACGACATAGTTTGGCATGTCCACCTACGACGAAAGTATGAGTCAGCCATATCGGTCAGAATGAAGGAGGAAGCGTCGACGTACCACCTCGTGCATCTTGAGATCGCCCGCGACGCTACAGAGTATATATGCTTCCACGCGATCTATCCCATGTTCGGCCACGAGGTACGTGACCATGTTGCGTACGGCAGAACGCGTTGCTTCCTTGATGTCTGCATTCGCGTACGCATCGCAAACGTCGTCAAGGGATACAGACAGCGGAGGACTCACCGGCGTCGACGCCCGTCGTGCAATAGTACTCTTCAACATTCGCCTGAGGGACTGCGGTACGGAAGTGGGGCGTCTTGGTGTACGGTTTGTCCTTGCGCACGGTGAGGCGTACAGTGACCTCCATTGGAGCCTCGATGGCCGTACCTAATTAGAAATCGAATCGGTCAATCAACGCAACATAATCACGCATGCGACGACCTACCGCAGACCTCTTCCGATCGATCCCACGTCAAGTCAGCAATGTCGGACGAGCATTAATCGTTCACTCACCCCCATCTCCCTGTGCTGCATGTCCGTCCTACACGATAGGTCAGGCATAATAGTACGTGACTTCGTCAGCACGAGCTATGAAGCGAAAATCGAGACGCACCCCGATGGAGAACAACGCTCCTTCAACCTCGATCGGAAGATACAGCGTCGATCCCTTGGTGATATGCTTCGTGTCCACGTTTCCACCCGTCGCATACGGCGGAATCGTCGACCACGCGCCAGGCGCACCCCTCGCAACGCCCATCTCACCTGCAAACGGACGGATCGGGATGCGGATCCCCTTTTCCTTGTTCAAGTGCGCGTAGCGGAGCACCTCACCCCCCGCGTTTATCCCCGTTCCGTCACCCGCCGCCGAGACCGTAGCCGTACCCGTCTCGGAGAGATCCCATACTTTGAATGCGGGCTCTGGGAACTCGTCCGCGAGTAGCCCAAAGCCGGGGATGACCGCCGTCCAGCCCCAATCGGCCGTCTTGATGTCGATCACGTCGATCTGGAGGGTGTCCCCCGGCTGTGCGCCCTGGACGTATATGGGACCGTTGACCTGCACGCAGAGCTCGAGCTTGAGGTTGGCGACGTCTGTAGGGGTCGAGGTGGGACCGAGTTGACCGTTGGAGCCATCTAGGCATGAGACGTGGACGGTGGATCCGGACGGGACGGTCAAGACGGGTGGGATGCTGGCCCGGGTGGAGATTAGATGGATGAGACGAGGACACGGAAGCATGGGGGATACATGCCTCTTATCCCAGGCCAGATGGGTTTGTTCGCGCTTCACTGCATGGATCGACATCCCTACAAAATGTAAGCAATGTTTTTTTTTTCTCTCTTTGCCTTGCGATCAGTGATAAGGTGAGAGAGAAGTTGTTCATTGTAGATTTCGCATTCGGCACTTATATATGACAGTAGCTTCTGGCGGGCGTCCCTGCAACTCCGTGGGTAGACATCGTACATAACGGCAACTTTGAACGTTACGAGTCAGATTGCAAAGTATGATAAAAGTCCAAAGTCGGATTTGACCCGTTGTTACTAACCCGGGCCTAGTAACCTATGACGCGGCAATGAAGTACTAGGGATCGTGTAGTAGTAATGGCGTTCTGTGGATGGTAGAACGGTAAATATCTGTATATACTTACTAGGTACGTACATGCATACGAGATAACCACGTGAGATATCGTATCCTTTAGATAGCAGCGATAACGAGCCTCGGCGGGATCACCAGTCAGCGCCTTGGCTAGAACTACGCATGCACGGGAGAAACCCGCCCCCGAGATGATCGCGCTCCGGTATGTAGACAACCACCGTCGCGATGGGCCTAGACCGCCAGAGCCAAACAAGAGTAGATAGCCGGAAGAAAGAAAAAAACAGATATCGATCCCATAGATCAAGCCCCCTCCTCCTCGATCTCACTCATCCTCATCCCCCACATACCCCTCCCACTCGACCGCCCGGCGCGCCACGGGCTGCACGTACCCCCCAAACGACTTTAGATCAGACAGATGTCGCATCGTCGGTCGTCCGTGCGGACAGTTCCACGGTTGGTCCATCGTGCCCATGTGTCGTACGATCTACAGTCAAAGAAAGTCGATGTGCTAAAGCCAACAAAAAAGGGGAAGGCGACGATGGGACGTACCGCCGTCATCCGCGGCCTGTCGAGCGCCGTACCCACCATGATGCTCCGCCGACAGGCGCGCATCGCAAACATGGCCCGCGCTTTCGAGCAGCGGACCATCGTCCCCCTTGGGCGGTCCTGCATTAGATGGATGAGCTCCTCGAGGTCTGTTCGTTCGCAGTTGGGGTCAGACGGCAGATCCGAGGACAACAGGTTCTAACTCACCCTTGATGTCAAATACGGTGTCCTTGGACATGGGCTGTGCTACCAGCCGCAGCCGAACCCGCGCGCCTTCCGTTTCCGTTTCCGATCCCTCGTCGTCCTCACCCCCGACGACGGTGGCCTCCCGCTCCTCGACCTGCTCCAACTCGAACCCGTTCCGTTTCAACACATCCATGTTCTCGATCGCAAGCATCTCGTCTGCCGCCGTGAAATTCAACTCTCGTGGTCTAGTGTGTTGAATGTGTATGTGCGCGCGCGTCAGGCATCGATCGCATCGTCAAAACAAGAACACGCACCGAAACAGCTTCTGAGACGCAATCACCGTACTCTCTTGCAACATCTCGAAATTCCACTTTTCGTCCGCAGCGTGCTGATCGACGATGAACAGATCGTCCATCGTGTCCGTCTGGGCACGCACGAGGATGAACCCGAGGTTGAACTGCCCCACGACTTCCATCCGCTCGAAATCTGACTTGGAGATGATCCGCGAGAGCGCGGCGCATGCGACGGCGTCTTCGGCAGCGGTATCGAGGTTTGCGGAAGAGACAGCCGAGCGAAAGGTCGAGCTTGGTGCTGATACTGATGATGGTGCGGAAGGAGACGACGACGACGAGAGGCGGTTGTACATATCAAGGTAGTGCGTCCCGATGCTGATCAGGTTCACGCGGAGCGTCACCGAGTCGGCGTCGCTCTGTACGAGTGGGCGCGCCCTGGTCGGAGGTGGTGCTTCGACCGCTTTGCCTGCGGGTGGAACGTACGTTCCGACCAGGGTAGACGAAAATGCCCAGTCCTCTTCCATTTGGTCATCCCCCATGGAAGTTTGTGGAGCCGAGGAAGGAGCTCCCGTAGGTTTCGCGACCGCAGCCGGCGCCTCGTCGACATCCATCGCATGTTCGTCGTCAGAGAGCATGACTACCGTTCGCTGAGACGAATGACTCCCGGTTGGAGGCCGAGGCCGCGTCCTCCCACCTTGCCTTGACCGTGCCCTCCTTTCGTCCTCGTCCTCTTCAAGCTCGTCCACCTCTTCATCACTCCCGTCACCTCGTTTCCGCTTCCCCCGATCTCGCTCTCCATCACTCTCGTTCTCTTCTTCACTCTGTTCCCCCCGAGCGTCTGGAACTGCCTTACTCCCCCCACTCGTGCTCAAGAACTGACTGAGGCTCGACCTGAAGGTCTTCCTAGTCGCTCGCACGCGATCGCCGTCGCTGGAGTTCTTCGCCTGCTTTCGTTCCTTCCCAGCCTCTTCATTGTCATCTTTCCGGAGATTCCAAGTTGCTCCACGCGTACTCAGGACGGTCTGGACGGAACGGGGCTTTTCAGGGACGACGTGGGTTGAGGAATGTGCGATGCCGGTGAGGGTAGCTGCAGACGTCGACGTCGACGAAGTGGCCGCCGTGGTAGCCCTGCGCGATGCCTGCGCAGGCTCATCATTCCGCTCCAAGGGGACGTGTTTCCTCTTCGTTCCTCGATCGACGTTTCCGGCAGTGTCCTCGTCATCAGACTGGGGAAAGAAGAGCGGCTCGGAAGGCGCTCGGGTCATTGGACGATCGATCGTCCCGTCATGGGTCTTCCCCGCTCCACTGCCCTTTGGTTCAGGCTGCGCAACGAGCGTAGGCTCTGGTGCACGCTCATCATCATCATCATCATCATCATCCACCAAAAGATACGGAACGCCTATCGAGATCGGTTTGTCCACACCGCCCGTTGCCTCCCGATTCCCAGGCCGAGTTACGTGCGACGGCGTTCGGCCACGCAGTGCGCTCGTTGGAGATTGCTGTGGTCGTTCTTGATCTCGTGTCTGGATCATCTGACTCATTGTTTGCAGTGTATGTTGCTGTAGCACTTGCGTCTGCGAAAGCTGTGTATTGCGCACATCGAACGTCGATCGTGCGGATGAAAACGCGGCCTCGAGTGCGGCCTGTGGGAAGAAATGTAAAAGGGTAGGGTAAACAGCATCCGCATGAAACGCACTTTGAGAGCCTCGACGAGATTGTTCTCGCTGTGCAGAAAGATGGTACGTTTATCGGGACTGATGTTGATATCACAGGCGTCTATATGCGTCGTCCATCAACACAGAATCCCGCCGATGAGGTGACTCACTGGTAGGCAAGATAACGTTGGCGATCACGAACGGGGACTGGTTGGCGTTGAACGTCCTGTACACCTCGTTCATCGCTTTCTGGACCTATAACACCGATGATATGAGGCATTATATAACACAGCATCACAGGAATTTACCTTTCCAGGGTTGTAGGGACGTCCATTGACGAAGAAGAACTGGCGATCGGCGCTCGTCCTTCCAGTGCCCACGGCGAATTTAGAAATGAGGCCCTGGAATTTTACGGGCGTGACGTGCGCGACCGGACTGGCGCTGGGTCAGCGTGGAGGTCAGCATACAGCAGGGAGTCTCAGCGACAGCGCCGGAATCGAATTGGTACATACGCGTCGTTTTCGGGAAGCGCGCGTCTAAGAATAGACTTTTCCGTCTCTACGTCAAAGGATAAATCGAGATCGACGACATTATCGAGCGCCTTGGGACCCCATACTGCAGTGATGGAGGCGCGTATGGAGGGAGACCCGTTGGTTTTGAATAGGACGGCTTTGCGGCTGTATACAGGTGAGGGAAAAAAGTGACGGCACGGACGAGAGTTTGGACGTACCCGCCTTCGGTCTGATGGGAGACGGAGAGTCTTACCCCTTTGTTCTCCAGTGCACACGGGACGAGGGCGTACGCGTGCAACAACGTCAGCGCCTTTTGGAATTCGCGCTTTGCGTTTCTCTCAAACTCTTTTCGACGGACGGGGAGTGTGTGGAAGAGGTTCGACACCGAGACGGTCGTTCCTTTCTGGCATGCGTGTGAGTTGGAGGAGTGAGAGAGGAAAGGATACCAAACCTGTCTGGCGATCTTGCACTTTGAGCGAACGCTGCCGTTTCTGTCCATCTCGATGGCGGTGCCCATGGGAGCCTCAGAGCAAGTTGCTGTCGTGACTGTGAAACTGTCGGTCAGGGCACACAATGACGAGAGCGCTTCTCCGCGGAAACCAAAGGTGAGAACGCGGGAAAGGTCCTCGAAAGAGGAGAGCTTTGACGTGTAGTGCTTGAGCGCTGTGGGTGCTGCTTGAACACAGCAGAAGTGGATGGGCCATCGGACTGACCGATGCTGTCGTGATCCTTGGGTGCTATGCCCGTTCCATTGTCGACGACTTCTATCGATTTGAGGCCATAATTTTGAAAACGAACGTCTGTGTGATGGTTAGGTTGTCCTCGTCGTACCAGGTGTGAACGCACCGATGGAGGTCGCGCCTGCGTCGAGGCTGTTCTCGACGAGTTCTTTGACTGCTGTTTGTAGGTCGATCACGACCTGGCCAGATGTAATGGAATGTATGGAATGTGCGTCGATGGGCTTGATGGATTCGGACATGAGTGCACTGCCCTGCTCCTCACTTTATAATTTCTCTTCTGTATGGCCCATCACACTCGCTCAAGATGACCCACAACGACGTACAGCTCAACCGTGCGATGCTCTTCGACCTCCTCGACGACCTCCAACAACGCATTTGGCAGTTATTTGGCTGTCAGGTTCGTCTCTTCATACATGGCGGCGCCGTCATGATACTCCACCCCCTCCTCTCGTCGTCCTCGACACGTCGAACGACCCGCGATATCGACTACATTCGCAGAGCTTTTGGCCACGAGTGGCGCAAAAAAGGCATATACGATGCCGAGGAACGTCTACAGTCATGCATCAACGCAACCGCCCAGCGCTTCCTCCTCGGGTGCGTATCTGCCCAGTGTGTAACGCTTTCCCCCCCATTCAACGGCCCTCAGATCGGACTGGATGAACGCAGACCCCGACGTCGCACTCCCATTTGCACGAGAGTCGGTCCCACGTCTCGCTCGCCACTGACTCACGCTGACTTTCGCAGTCCTCAAGGTAACCTCTACGACCCAATATACTATGACGCCAAGCAGCCCAATAACGTCGATATGAACACCATATACTCATCCCCCGGCCTCCTCCTCGTCGGCGTTACCATGTTCTGGGGCGTTGCCCTCAAGCTGGTCCGGTACCAGAAAGAGGACCCAACAGACATCGTCGCCATGCTCCGCCATGGTACAAAGCTCAACGGCGTACAATGGACGCCCCAGATCATGGAGAACTGGATAAAAACCCTCTGCTGGCCGATGGGCTATGACGCATACCAGCCTCAGCGCCTTGACGAGCTCAGGGACCGCATTCAACACGCAGTCCGCCTCCTCCAGTGCTCGCCTGACGACCTTTCCGTCGGACGGAGTCATTCACCCGTGCGCACCTGCCGGCCACCGATGCACGAGCTGCGCACACACAGCTCAGGTTCGAGTTCGAGTTCGAGTTCGAATTCGATCTTGGGTTCGGTTTCGCACACTCACACGCACACGCACACGCAACCCCATGTCCACCCCCACCCCCACCCTCAGTGGTGGGCACCCCACATTTCCGTTCATACCTCGTCCCAAGATCAGCCTTTCGTCCTCCAACGCACAGCGTCGCACATCATGAGTCCCCTTAGCAGCCCAACCGACTCAGTGCCGATCATCTCCATGCCCGAACCTTGGCAACACCATGGTCCCGTAGTGCCCCACATGCGGGCATTCTAACCCTACCCCTTCATTCCGTGCTGCGCATCGTCGATCGATGCTCCCCATAACCACCATCGCTTTCGGGCGGACGAAAGTACTGTTCACACACATACGCATATGTACCCTCGCATTCCACACTGCTGCTGCTGTTCTCATGCACTCCTCGTGTATCACTTATTATTCCTTTCTCTTTTTTGCTCTTCGTTCATCTCGCTAAATTTGCTCGCTTCATCATGATGATCCGCGTGCTTGCGTCTCTCCTCTGGGTGTTCTACTCAGTCAGAACGCCTGCGTGGGGTCCGCGTGCTCGCCATAGCGTAATTATGTACATATATTATTGTCGTAGAAGAGATCTCAAACGAGATAAGAGGAGGCGTGTACAACCCTGACATACGGACAAATCAGACCATGCGTACGCTGCTTCAATATCCGCTCTGTAAGGGTGTGCATCGTGAGCGGCTTGCCGAGTGTTGTCAAATGGTTAGTAGTCGAGGCCGATCTCACCGGATGAGGTCATCGCTTCGAGGGGGCTGGGAGAGAGTTGTTACGAGCTGACAAACAAGCGGATAAACAAATACGTAATATGGATGAACACACTCCACACCATGACGAGCCTGAGCTAGTACTTTACTCAATCCCCTTGCACCACACACATCGGATGTAGTAGGCGGAGAAGTGACGAAGAGAAGAGATGTGGACGCGGAGCTAGCCGTGGTTACAGTGGATAAGCAAAGGATCAGAATCAAAGCATGTTCTTTACTTCCTGATGTCTGGCTTCAAACGGTACAGTTACGGTGAGTTCACTACTTTCTTTCCGCTGCACAGCTCAACTATCTCGTCCAGCCCCACAACGACGAAGGGCTAATCAAGTTCTGCCTATCATTCCCAGCGAAATATACCTGTACATCTTTGATTTCATCGCCCCGTCCAACCCAAAGTCTCCACTCCAATCAGACGATGCAAGGACGCTCTGTAATCTCACGCGCGCGTGTCGGTTCTTCGCCAACATCTGTCTCCCCCGCATATTCTACTTCGTCCAATTCTTGGCCTGGGGCGGCAATTATGAAGCGTGCATGGGATTAGCACAATTCAGCTCAAAGAGGTCTCTTCCAATCGCCCTCTCCAGATTCATCAAGTCCTGTCGTTTCACCGGTTGGCACCGCGCTCAACCTCGTGCCCAGGACGACCCGAGTTACGTGCCATGGCATGTCGAAGCGCTGTCACACATGCACAACCTCCGCGAGCTCCAGTTCGTGGGAGCCAGAGTGGATGTTGTGTTCTGGAGCGCGGCTGCGGCGATCCCAGCTCTCCAGTATCTGTCATTTCATGGTTGTATATTTGACAGCGGGTCAGGTTCCGAAAAGGACCTGCTGGGATATGACCACCCCAAGAAGCCAGAGGCAATTGTCAGGCCAAAGGTGAAGGCATCCCGAGTGTGTGCGCGCTATTGCCTCCAGTACGATCAAGCTAAGGCGTCCGCGGACGTCACAAACATGCGCACGCTCGAATGGGACATATCCAGCTTGGAGCACATGGATTGGTTCCTGCCCCGGGACAGGCCCGAGTCTACAATCAAGGAGTTGCGCATCCACGCCACCTTTCTCAACGGGAATCACATGCAGAGGTTGCGCGTGTTCCACTTGCATGCTCCGCAGTCTCTAGAGGCACTGTGTTTCGTGGTCGATGAGTCGTCTTCGCACAAGATGGCTCTAGATGTCTTGAAATGCATGGTGGACGAGCCGGCGTGGAGGAGCAACTTTGGTTTGCTTCGCTCGCTTACTTTGGAGGTTCATGAAGTCTCTGTAAGTCGGACTTACGCCCCTTGTTTTGTTTCAGCTGATAACTTGCATATCATCCACCCTATAGCAGACGTTATCCAAGCCCATCGAAGGTATGTATATTGTGCTAATGGTATACTTGGGCTAAAACATCACACCTTCCCGCGTCTTTCGTTGCACAGCATGCCGGTCAGACGACTTGGCAGAAATTCGACAAATCGTTTGTGACCAGCTCGGTCCCGCCAGGTTTTCAAGCCTCGCCTACGTAGACTATTTCGGGACTGTTTTTCGTTTGGTGAACGGGAAGTGGTCGGATTGATGGCGTCATCTTGCAGTACTTGCGGAGAAATGTACGATAGCGTTGGGCAATGACATCGGTCGGCGTTGAAATCGCATATCATCGATGCATGTCGAGAACCTGAGGTGGTATCCTTCGTCCTTTGAGATATGTGGTGGATCATCGCATTCCATAAGCAAAGGTTCAAATTCGGAGCTCGCAGACTCCTAAACCCTTTACTGTACACCCTGATGTCTCTCTTCAAACAGTCCTGTGAGTTGAACTCATCGATTCTTTATTTCCACTCCTCAGCTCAACTTCTCGTTCAGCCCCAGAACGATGGAGCGCCAACCAAGTTCTGCCTAACATTCCCAACGAAATATACTTGTACATCTTTGATTTCGTCGCCCCGCCCACTCCAAAGTCTCCACTCCTCATAATCGATGCAAAGACGCTTTTCAATCTCTGTCGAGTCTGTCGATTCTTCGCCAACATCTGTCTCCCTCGCATATTCTGCTTCGTCCAATTCTACCGCGGCTGTTCTCCGTTCTTGAACGTACTAGGAAAATTCACCTCAGAGCTGCCTCTTGCAGAATCGGTCAGGTCCTGTCACTTCAAGTGCGATGAACCTGATTCCTATGACGACCCGAGCTATGTGCCATGGGGCGTTGAAGCGCTGTCGATCATGCACAACCTCCGCGAGCTCCAGTTCACGGGCTCCATAAAGTTGGATGTGTTCTGGATCGCGGCCGCTGCACTCCCGGCTCTCGAGGATCTGTCGTTTTACGCTTGTGAATTTAATTGCGAACCACGTCGTTCTACCAAGAGGCCGAAGGTGAAGGTCTCCCGATTGTCTGTGCGCAATGATTGCACTGGAAGATGGTACGATGAAGGGGTCATGGCTCCGGCGGTCATCACAGACGTGCACACGCTCAAATGGGACCTAGGCAACATGAAGCACGTGAATTGGCTCCTGCGGGGCCCGTCCCAGTCGACAATCAAGGAGCTGCGTATCTACGCTACCTCGCTCCCCGCAGACTGGCACAAACCGATGTTGCCCGTGTTCCACTTGTATGCTCCGCAGTGTGTAGAGGCACTGTGTTTCGTGTTCGGCGAGTGGGATTCGCACAAGATGGCTCTAGATGTCTTGAAATGCATGCTGGACGAACCGGGGTGGAGCAGCAAATTTGATTTGCTTCGCTCTCTCACTCTTAAGGTTGATAAAGATCCTGTAAGTCGAACTTGCGCCGCCTGTTTTGTTTTGTTCTAGTTAAGCTGATACCTTGTACGTTATCACAGATGCTACGCAGGATCACCAAAGGTATGTATATTGTTGTGCTGATGGTATACTTGGGCTAAAACATCATCACACCTTCCCCGATTTCGTTGCACAGAATGCCAGTTAGAAACATTGGCAGAAATTCGACACATCATTTGTTACCAGCTCGGTAACACCAAGTTTCCAAGCCTTAGCTACATAGACTATTTCGGGACTGTTTTCCGTCTGGTGGACGGGAAGTGGTCGGATTGATGGCGTCGTCTTGTAGTACGTGAAATTTACATGAATGTACGATGGCATTGGGAAACGTATCATCCACAGTCTTTGATGCATATCGAGAGGTATCCTTTGTCCTTTGAGATGCGGTCACCGTTTTATACCAAGAGGGGTGCGTTGTTCAAACGTTTACACATCAACCGGCCTTCGTGCAAGAAGGCTTTTGCGATGGTAGAGATGCGAAATGATGAATGTCTTCCTTTCGTGTCTTAGAAGCCAAATAAAGCTAGAATCCCGTACTACCCTGTGTAGCCGTCGCAGAACTTTCTTATGAAGGTGCCAAGAAGGGTTGTTGAGAGGTTTAGAGAACGATTTGTTAGGGTTCTTAGTGTTGACATGTATAATAGGAGCATAACGTAAATGGGGTTGTTGCCAGTGCTTTTCCGTCGAACCTCTGATCTGTGTCGCTCAGCCGAATCCTCGTGATGGCGAGAGGAGGACCCCACGTTGGTATGAACCAACGTGGGCACCGCATCATTGAGGGTCCTTCCTGCCCGAGTAATTTGTGGGAATCGCGCCCACCTTCCTTTCCCCTCCACCTCCATCTACGAGCAGGAAGCTCCTCCCCACTCGTTATTGCCCCAAATGCAACCAATCTACCCGGGGTCGTGCCCTCACATGTCACTAGCATCTCTGTGATCTGGCCAACTCCCTCGATAGGGCTTAAAATTGGTAGCTGGAACCCTAAACGGTCTCGGATGGGCAGCGGTAGGGGTAGCGGAGCCCCCTGACGAGAGCTTTCGCAGGCTCGAAACCGCTACTATCCCGCTCCCATATCTATCCCTACTCGTACTGTAGATCGTACCCTCTAACGGTCGATCGCCCGATCCCAATCCTCGGAGAGGGATGTCAGACGGACGAGCAAACAGATCCGACCGCCCGAGTATCCTCCCCTCGCACACAGACCTCTATCTATGGGAGCGCGAAGCGCTCCCATAGATCTCCCCCAATACTACTTAGACCGGCAAACGCTCGCGCGACGTCGCTCTTGAAGGAAATATTATCGGAATGAAAGACTACAGTATGTTAACGTACGGACACTGTACATCAACTAACTCAACGGTGGGATCGGACGTGGTAGGTGCAGGTGGTGGAGTAAGCCGCGTGCGGCGCGAGGGAGTCCGGGCGAGGTTCAGACGAGACACTTACTTAACAGAAACGTCGACAAGCTTTCCGACCAGCTTGGCTCCGCCTTTGCCAGTTTCACGCATATAGATTATTTCGGGACGGTTTTCCGTTTGGTGGACGGTCGGAATTGGACGGACTGAAGGTGGTTTTCTGGCACACACCATCATTGTATAGTTGAATAAATAGTTACTAAGCATGTCAGTGTACAAGTGAGGGATCTAGACTTGTAGAACTTCCAGCGTCCCCAAGAATTAACTTTACCGCTTTTTTCAATGCATGTGGGTGACAGCTAGTCGTTGACAGATTGTAGTACATACATGTTATCGGTGGTGGTCCAGGTACAATTTACAAACACGAACACGGGTTTGGGAATATACGAATTTCGGACGATCGGGAGTCCGATACTCGTCACAAATAGTGGGCAAATGTATGAGAAGAGACAGCAAATACGTGACAACCATACAATGATACAAACCTGACATGGACTAGGTACCGATGTGTACATACAGAATACGCTGATCAAGCGGAACAATGCCAACCAATGAGTTCATCGTCCTCTGCAACGCCAACGCCGCTCGAGTGTGATCCAGCCGACCACTTCCATCCAACATATTCTTGTAAAACTTGCTCGTGATCTTGTTCGTATCTGCGTCGTCCACCGCCCACATCGTCCCAATCACAGACCGGAACCCTGCAAACAGCATCGCTGATGCCAAGTGGATGACCTCGTCTGGACTTTCCTCGTCTCCGACCGTCGTATGACAAGCAGACAGGTAGGCAAACTCCGGGTTCTCTAACTCGCATCGTATGATCCGTTCCACTGTAAACCGGCCGTCGTAGAGACCAAATGCAGAGTCAAAGGGTTGCTTCCTGTTTGGGATACCGTGGCAGGCAAAGTGAACCCACTCGCTCGTCCCCAGCTCCTTTGAGACTTGGGACATACTCGATGCAGGACCTTCAAGTCGCGTGAGCGTGGCGAGACCCTGAACGCGTTCGGCAATGATGGCCAGTTCAGTGCCTACGGAGAAAAGCTCGTCTTCGCCTTTGGCATTTGCCTGACCCACAGCAAGGAAAGATGATTTCTGATTGTGTATCAAAGTCGTCGCTAATGAATGATTCCATCTCGCACGGATGAGGGCAGTCAACGTGGGAGTGTAAGACGAGATGTATAAATGGGAAAAACCTCTTTGGCCGTTCCGATACGGATTAGCCGCGTGCAATGGCAAAAGGCAGAACTCAGCAGTGGGACACCACCAGATACGTGAGCCAAGTGGAACTGTTGCCTGAAGAAAATCAGTAATGGGCGAGACGACCTCATCCCAAAGGATTCTCAGGAAGCGAGCCAGATCTCTCCCATGTCCATTGTCTTTGCATCAAAAGTCAGAGATCGGAGGTCTGACGACAGGTTCTGAACGCGGGATTTGGTGATTTGCAATGGGATATGAACCGGATCTCAGTCAAAAAAGACAACGAGTGCATCGCATGTATACTGGCTAGCATTCACGATGACGACAGGTCCTCCGTTGGCAGCGTGCTGGAGTTCTGAGAAGGAAGAGGGAAGAAGGAATTGAGCAAGACCGGGTAAATTGCGAATGTTTGTGATTGTAGATTGCAGATCAACATTGAGACTGCACAGCGTGTTATGCTGATCTGGACCTTGTGAATGAATTGTATCCAATATTTCTGATGAGAGTCGAGTAAACTCGTTTGCAAGGGACTGTCCTTCTTGGCCCAAGGCGATGACATCTTCAAGACGGGAACGGAGACGAGCAATCTGGGTCCAGAATACACCGCGACCTTGCTCGAGAAGCTCAACAGCTTTTTTGGCACGTTGATTACGGAGACAAGCGGAAAAGGCGTCAATTGCTAGGGATGAAGCGAGGTCTTTGAAACTCTGGAGACGATTGGGTAGGGATGGTAAAATTGCGAGATGTTGAACGAGTAGTCGAAGAGATGTTTCGTATGCGAGAAGGACCGTGGGATGGAGGAAATTCTCAGCTTCCGTGATCCATTGTTTGGCAGTAGTGAGATCAACTGGTGAGAGTGTTTGTGAGATATTTGACAACTCAGTGTAGAGACTGAATAGATCCTCTCTGTCCTTCAACTCGTTCGACTGGGTGAAGCGAACACGGAGACAATGTGTAAACGTACGTAACGACGTTGATCGATGCGGGTTCCCTGACAGGTCGAGGTCAAGAGCTTGTCTCGTAAGCACCTTGGAATTTCATTTTGTTTCACTGAGATGGTGAGGCACTAGACAGTGGAAAGAAGAATGTGAGAATGTTGGCGACTTCTCCGCAATGACTTGACTCACTTGAGGTAGCCTCGTGTTTTCCGTATTTGTATTTTACACAGCAATGAGTTGGTAATGAGTACATAGAGGCTGTTCGCACAGCCCAATGTGAAACCTGGCAGGCAAGGAGTCCTCGTAGCCCTAAGACATCAATCAGCTCAAAAAAAGTGCTTTGGCAAAATGACGACAAAACGAAAACGGTATCGACAGATCAAAATCGACTCCACCCTCTATACGTACCGCATGATCCCCATTCTCAAAAACGTCCCGACGACCTCAACCTCGTCATACCTCTCCGGATTCTCCCACGTCTTCTTCGAAAGAATGTACTTGAGTGTGTTCCGGAAATGTCTCTGGATCATGTCTGGGGACGCCACCCCTTCGACTCGTTGCGACGGGTGAAGGTACGACGTAGACGTGATGGGGTCGATCGAGATGTGATGAGCTCTACAAACGAGAAGATGAATTTTGGAGCAACATGTGAGAATGACAGAAACTGGATCAAGAGAGTGAAGAGTGAGAGGTACGCACAGCAAGTGCCCTGCGATCAAAGTAGATATTGATCAAGCGTGTCACAGTATATGTGGACAGTGATGATCTCCTCCGTCGCCGAATGTGCGATCTGCAACGACTTTTGCAAACATTCCAGCACTCGTTCCGATGGCAGAAACGTCCGTTTGATCCTTGATCAACCGTGACACAAATCCAAGACTCCATCCAGGTCCCTGGGCATCTCGATCACGGTTTCGTTCGTGAGCACCGTACGCTAGATATGATTCTGTGTGCGATGGAATGGTGTGTGGAAAACAGCTGTTGCGTCAGGAGCGGGCCGTAGCGTTGGATGGCAAGCAACGCGAGCACGGATTGATACGAGTTGATCGGGGCGACTAGCAGCGCTGCGAGATTCGCAGTCGTTTGTGGAGCGTGGAGATCCGAGCTGCATCGGATCAGCGTCAGGAGTAGACACATATATTTAGAAATAAAACGTACCTTTCGAATACTCTTTGATTTTGCTGTGCGCAAAAGCTAAAATATGATCCATGTATTCGAGTCTGTCTGGGTAATAACCGAGGGAGAGATTCGTGAGCGAGACCAAGAGCGCTGTGGTGTCTTGTATTGACAGATCTGGTCGAGCCTGCGACCGCATCGTCAGAACATCACTAAACCTTTGGTGTATAACTGGCCGTATGCACGTCAATAAGTTCCACGACTTGTTTCCAAAAGACTTTACAGAGCTGGACATCTTTTTTGGCATGCCACGGAACGTTCTTACAGATCCTTCAATTCCTTTTCCTTCTTCCGACGAGACTCCGTTTACACCGTCTCCCATGTTCTCTTCTGACTCTTCCACTGGGCTACCCGAAGCATCTGCGCCCTCGACCTTTCGGCGTCCGGCTGATTGTAAGCGTGATTCTCTCTGTTGCCAGCTGGACCTTTTCTGTCAGTGCCTTGACGGTAGCCACTTCCAGTTTCCTGGGTCCTTGGGTCCTCGCTCTCCTCCTCGCGGGCGCCGTAGGCAGTTAGTCCGTCGATGAGCGCGATGACGGTCAGTTTGATGTTGACATTCGGGTGTCCGTTGCGGATGAAAGTCCGCCTATGGTGGGTTTGTTTGGGGGTTTGTTTGGCCCGCGTGCGCCTCGCTTCCCTTTTTGGACTGGGTGCATTTGTCCCAGTCGGACAGTCCGACCGCTGCCAGTTGGACTGTATGTCAACGTACGGACACTGTGACTTCTATTATTCAATAGCCAGTGTAATCAATATATTCCGATGAGTGATCTTCTCCTCGAGGAGAGTCATCGGGTTGGTCCTAATCATGATGGACGCTTACTTAACAGAAACATTGACAACTTTCCAAGGGGCCTTGACTTACAACTTCCACATTCTTCATATGATGTCTCTCTTCAAATGGTCCAGTAAGCTCACTACGTGCTTTCTTTCCGCTCAAGCTCAGCTGTCTCGTCCAGCCCCAGAACGACGGGAGGGCTACCAAGTCCTGCCTATCATCCCCACCGAAATATACTTGTACATCATCGATTTCATCGCCCCATCCACTCCCAAGCACCGACGATGTCTAGACGAACTCTACATACTCAGCGATCTCTCTTCCGTCTGTCGATTCTTCGCCAACGTCTGTCTCCCTCGCTTGTTCTACGTCATGGATATCCCCGACTGGTACAACAGCAGGATCATGTATACTGATGTATTCGCGCTATGCAAGCAACTCGCCTCAGAGCGGCCTCTTGCACGTTCTCTTGCTGGTTCTGTCAGGGCCTGTCGTATCCGCCTTGGCTACATTCCGAATCATAACAGGGGCTTTGGGAAAACATATTTCAAAGCGGTAGCACACATGCACAATATTCGCAAACTCCAGTTTTACGGAACCTTAGTTGGTATGAAGTTCCAGTGGAGCGTGGCCGCGGCGCTCCCGGTGCTCGAGCATTTATCATTTGAATTTTGCACATTTGAATTTGAACACGATCCCGGCGAGACGCCAGAGGAGGATGTCAAGGTGAAGGTGAAGTTAAAGGTGGCCCGACTATCTGTGCACGATTGCAAAAATCACGATCAAGCCAAGGTATGCGCGGACATCACAGACGTGCGCACGCTCAAATGGGACCTATGCGACCTGGAACACATGGATTGGCTCCTACCCCAGGGCCGGTCCGAGTCCACTATCACGGAGCTGCGTCTCTGTGACATATATCGTGAGAGTGGAGCCATGCAAAAGCTGCACGCGCTCCCCGTGTACGCCCCGCGGTCTCTCGAGGTGTTGTGTTTCGCGCTCGGTAGCTCGAGCTCTCTTGAAATGCATGGTCAATGATCCGGCGTGGAGGGAAAACTTTGGTCTGCTTCGCTCACTGACGCTGAAAATCGATACACCGAATTGGGGTGATAAAAACGAGTGGGGTGAGACAGAGGTAAGTATGACTTGTGTCCCCTTGTTTCATTGTCCTGATTTAGCATGGTCGTTCGATAACTTACTTACCTACCATCCTCCCTGTATGTACTAGAGGATCCGCGGGCCCATCGAAGGTATGCATACGGTCAATCTCATGATAATTGCAGGTCTACACTAAAGGACTGCTCTTTTATTTGAACTTTGGCATGGCTAGATGACATGCCAGTGGCAGAAGTTCGACACATTCTCTGTGACTAGCTTGGCCCTGCCTTTGCCAGTCTCACGAATATAGATTATTTCGGGACGGTTTTCCGTTTGGTGGACGGTCGGATTTGGACGGTTCTGAAGGCGTCGTCTTGTAGTACTTGGTGGTGTGATGTAACATCGTCCTTTTAAATCTACCGAACACGGGTGCATGGCAGACAGACAAAGTTAAGAAGGATGAGGACGATGTGTGGCGACGGTCTTGCGCTCTCGGATGGCAGTCGCGACATGCCGTCCTCGATACAACGAGGGAGTCGACGACGGGGCGAGGTGGGGAAGCGGGCGGGCGGGTAGATGTACTGTAGGGCAGCTGCATGTGTAGTACGAGCATCGTACAACATAGATATAAATAAATCAAGTACATGCATGAAGAACTAAAGTCGATCCACGACAAATGCCCGAAAACGATGCGCCTGCGCCAATGTACATCATGCCAGTGACGAACGGCAGTGAATCGGCCCGATTATAACTCGCTTCAAGTTTTGCTACGCCACATGCAAATAAGTATACAAGAATATAATAACGCTTGCAACTGGCATCGGGAACCGGAGGTCAAAAATGCTTCTCCTATGCTTGCACCTCGGAGTGTTTCTCCTGCAACTCTGTCGCGACAGTCAAACTGGAGATCGTCCGAGTCGTGGTCAAATATTCGGGATCGGCATCAGGTCTGAAGACGGGTATGACATTACCCGTGGTGACGTGCCGGTGTTTCGGATCCGAATCCGAGACTGAGCTCTGCGCTGCTTCCTGTCGACTCCGGTTACCCGCCCACACGGTGGCAAAGGCGACGCCGAAGGTGGAGATCATCATGTTTACGAGCATGAGGTCGTTCAGGACGGTGTCGCTGGCACCACGATAGAGGGCGACGAATTGAACGATTGAGAATATAGACGGAACGACAAAATTTGTGAGTGCAATTCTGGACAGGATGCGCAGGTGCTGGGCCAATGTCACTGGACAGTGGTAAAGAGGAATCAAATTGATCAATGGAATGAGTATTGTCGAGGAACAAAAACGGATATATACCATTTCCAAAGCTTGTAATGTTGTCCATATACCCTTGGCCTTGCAGTTTCCAAAGGAACACAACAGATGCATATCTGCGGATCGAAACAATGAAGACGGTTAAGAGTGACGCAATGAGATTCATTGGCACTCACGTATTGTCCAACATTTGTGAGGCCCAGTCGATTTTTATGCAAGGTGAGTGGGAAAATGTGGTTGGAATTGCGGTTTCAGCGTCTGGTCTATTCATAGTATCAACCATGATTTTGACAAAAACGATAACATTGATGACACGAGTGAGCTTGAAGATGACCGGGGTCGCGATGAGGAGGGCGAAGCGTATCCGACCGATATGCCTGCGCGGGTATACAGAGACAAGTCGAACGAGCAGAATTGAGTCGATCAGTACAGATTGCCAGGTGCCCAGAAGTCCAACAACAATATTTATCTTGGAAATCATGAGGTAATGTTTGCAAACAACTATTGGTTACCAACGTACGACCGGTCTCCACGGGTTCAGAGGTTCCAGCAAAGTATGGATCTGAGTGTATCTATGCGTAAGTTGAGGGTGATTAGATGTGCAGGGTTGCGCGCACTCACAGTGTAGGTATCGGTCAGTGCACAGACCAAGAAAGCGAAGAAAATAGCTGCTAAATTGAGGATGAAGATAGGTCGGCGGCGACTTTGCGAGGTAGAGAAGTAGCATAGCGACATGGCGAGGGGAACAATCAGAATAAGGGATGTGTGCGTTATCATGAGGGAGTCCAACATGGGTCGATTGAGGGCACAGAGACTCTGAAAGTCTGGTGTCGGGAAGGACTCCGGGCCACTGTATGTGGCGTTGGTACTCATGTCTGTACACAGAATGAGATGGAACGTGTCGAAGATATGGCCTATAAGTATCGTACGGGTTCGCTCGTGGGGAGGAGTCGGACTCCACGCGTATAGCCAATACCATGCAGTTTCGGTCCGTATCTAGTTTCAGTTTGCAACTGATATCGTGTGTGATCGTGACGAAGCGAGCAGTAAACATATCAGTTGCGGTGTCGTGGTCGACAAAGTGTGGGTGACAACATGATACACACCGTGATATCTGTGAATATGGATATGTAACTATATTTCTTCTCCCATCATTCTGGATAAAGTTGTCCTGTCTGCTGTAATTGAAGTACCGATTGCGCTGAAACTGTTTGATTAGGCAGACTTGCCCACCGTTCAAGGTATGACCCATGAAACACCCATGAGGACGTTTCAACTCCTGATGCGACATCATAATTCCCGCTGGCCATAAAAGAAAACTTATCAGGCGTCGATGTGCCTGATACTCGCTGCTGATCGAACGCCAGACTCAAGAAAGGAGACACACTGGCACAATGCTGGGGCCACTGGAAAGTATGAGTCATGTACAGGCGGCGCACGGTGTGGAACTTGGCGAGGATAAGTGAGGGTCATATACATTGCGACGGCGGGAGCCTGAGAGGGTAAGGGCGACTTGGAGGGTAAGGGCAAGGGCGAGGGCGAGAATGAACCTGCGTCGTCGTGTAGCCGACAGTGCCGTTGGTGTCGTGTCCTTGCCGTCCTCTTCATTGCGTCGTGGCATCCCGCCATGCCAGCTGTCAAGGTGCGACGCCGAGGAGTGCTAGTGAGGGCGAGAACAACGGCGACGATGTGTACTGTTTCGTTCTGTGTGTACTTACATCCCGTCGCTTTCTCGTAGCCGGGAAGGCATCCGTGGCTGTGGTAGTGCTTGAGTAAATAAATATGGAAGAGCTGACTGAGGGAAGCATATACGCACCCGAGTCAGCGCCCAGCTTCCCGTCGTTCTAACCATCGCTTAGGGAGCCTTGGGCTCTGTTTCACCATCTTGGCCAAGACAGCTGCGCAAATCATGAGGGCACGACATCCGAGTCCACTGGCATCGTCGATCCTTGGAGCGTCGAGCTCGCGTTCCATTGGTGACCAGGTGGGCTTCGCAGGCTCGGATTGGGCTTGGGCGAGTTTGGTGTTACCGGACGTGAGCGCAAATGGAGCAGGGCGGCGGTGTATCATTATGTGGCAGTGTTGAACCGGGCCACTCACCTCCATCATATACTCAGCAGACTCACGCAAATCAAACTTTACCGTCATGAATCCAACCATGTATGTCTATGTACTCCTTGGTATCATAGTCACAGTGGGTAACTTGCCGATTTGTGGTTCTAGAGCAAAGACAATCAATATCAAAGGTAAGCTTCGTGTACACGTTTCTTGTTGTATATAAATTGACACTGAAGTTGCTGCTTTTCCGTTAGAAATCGAACGTCGCTCTGTCGGGCAGCGAAAACGTCTTTTCTCGAGGCAATATCAAGTCAAATTCACCATCGGCGATAGATCGCAGGTGACGAAGAAAGCAAAACAGAAAAAGAACTGTACCACTTGGGTTGACAATTTCCTTCTGTGCGTACATCTTCGTCCTTCGATCCCAGCAAATTGAATTGTCTCAGTGACGGCAACGACGACTCCGTCCTTGTTGCTGAAGTGTACCGAAACCATCGCATTCGACCGCGGGAACTGGTCGGACGACTCTATGAGACCATCGGTAGCATTCTCGGCAAACTCACTGCGGACAATGGTATGAAGACTTTCTGTGCCGTCCATTCCGTTGACGCGATCCTTCCAATCAGTCTTCCAGGAGCGTCTTCCACACTTAACGGACACATCCAATGGTTCCCATCTTTCGTACATCGGCTCCATGGTGCGGTCCCCTCACCGTCTTCGTCGTCTTCATTAAACATCGCAGGGGGCGTCAGCGAAAACGTAGGCTGTAGACTTATCCGCACGCTCTTGCGTCACACCTTGACCGTACCAGCAGCCGGTGGCATCCGTTTCCGTCGACACGGCTGACGAAGTACCGGCGACTCTGTCGCGTTGGGATTTGCGTGCCCCTTCCCAGTCGTCGTCACAGTTCGCACCACGGGAGGGTCGACAGGCGGCGGTGGCGCGATTATAAATGAAGGTTCCGGAGATCGTAAGCTAGAGGGCGACGGCACCCTCGATAGCATCACCTCGCTATCCAAACTCTCCCTCCCTGTCGCATACGACGACTCCGATGCCGAATCCCTCCACGACCTCCGACCTCGGTTTCGCTCGTCGGCTTCCACGCCTCCCCGCGGAACGACCGTTTCTGCCGCCATCGTCGTAGTCCGCACCACGGATGTAACCACTGAAACAGCAGCCGGGGATGGCGTCTGACTTGCGTTGCGCAACACCGATCGCAATGATATCCTCGCCTCCGAGGGCCCCGTCCTCGTCCCTGCCCTCGTTCCATCCAAACGTCCATTCTCAGGCGAAATCGCAGACCTCGCGTGTCCTCGACCTTTCGTCGTCGTCATCGTCGCTATCGCGGTATCCATCCCCAACATCCCCCCAACACCGACAACCCTCACCTCCCGAACCGGAGACCGATCCTAATCCCCAACGATCTCCCTGTTCGACACCGATGGCACCGGCACACGCGGTACATCAAACGACCTCGCCGCGCTGCCTCTGTCGTCTTAACGCGAGCGCGAGTGCCGGCCTGTCACCTCCGTGACGATGCTCATCAAGCTCTGATTTTTGACATACTGCTTGTGTGCGCGTGTCCCATTGCCGAACTGGGCCTAACGTCGTGCGTGTGATTTGGGAGACGACCCAGACGATGGGCTGCGAGTTGACGATTGAGAAGGGGTTGGTGTCTGCAAGGGCGTGGGCGATGACGGTAACATCACGAGACGGCTCGTGCTAGCCGTGGTCGTCGTACTTTGTGCGTCTTGGTGGTGGCGCGCCCTGGCCCGGATTAGTGTTGGCTTTGAGCTGTTTGGCCTCGTTCCCGCTCCCGACCATCACCTCCCTGTCCGACTGTCCCGATCGCTCCCCTTCAGACCCACCACAGATGTCTTGGGACGCTTCGTCACGCTCCGGCGCTCCGTTCGTAATTTATCCAGGCCCGCCGCTCTCCCTTCCCGATGTTATGTTCATCACATTTGAACCAGGGCCCACTGGGTCGTCCGTGCACCACCCATCTACTCGGAAAGTCTTGGACACTTACACGGGGATGCTGAGCATCGACCCGTTACCTCTCTTGTAGACGGCGACCCAGCAAGCGCACCTGGTCTTCCCTTGCGCCGCCCAACGTCCACCATCGTTGACATCATCTTCGATGTTGCTGTCGTTTCTATGGTCGTGGTTGCGGTAGCCTCGACGTCCGAAACCTCGTCCGCACGTCTCCCACCTCGGATCCGTGCGTTCGTTCGCGTAACCCACCCTCTCCCCTTTTCCGTCACCTTTTTCACTTTTTACTCGTCGGCAATTTCCCCCCAACCCTAGCACCGGTACTGGCCCGTGCAAGACGGCTCAGAAGAACCACGAAAGTCAGAGTCCTCCCACTCAGTAACCGCCCCTCGTTCTTTCTGCTGCAGACCCTTGTTGGTTTTTTTGAAACGGACCCCGTAGCGAACCGAAAAACGCCAGCGAGGTCCGGTGCTCGCGTTTGGTTGGTTGTGCGGGCGTCAGGGTCGGTTCTGAGACTGGCAACCCAATCCTAGTCCCGGAACTGAACTAGGACCCAACACAGAATTTGATGCGCTAACTGCGATCGGGTCCTCGACGCTCATGCGCACATCAGGTGCGGTAGCGGTACTGCGTGCTGAGGTTGTGACCGACAAACCAGTCCGTGCCCTTGGTACGTTCAGTGAGTCCAGTGCGTTCGGCGGTCCAGGGTCGTTGGTAGCCGTATTGGGTGCGACGGGCGTCAGAACCACGGATGGCCCGGGACTGATGACCATCGATCGTCGGATGACCTCGAAGGGGTCGTTTTCGACGACTTGGAAGGGCCCGCCATCAGGGTGACTGTCAGATGGGTCGCCGTATTCATTGTTGGATTCTTTCAACATAGTCACGAGTAGGGAAGACTTGATGCGAGCGAAGTCGTGGCATTGGTTTTGGTGTGGCGTCATTGGAGTGGGAGTGGGGGCGATCATGCGAAGCCGAGGAAGGCCTGTCAGAGGTTTTGTCGAAGACTCGGGGAATGTGCTGGGATGGTCACCGGCGCGAACGCCTGCGGCCGTTTTGGACATAAGGGTTTGCTGTGTTGCAGTTGCTGGCGTCGAATGATCGTCGCTCGAAGGGGGCCGTGAGCGTACGCGACGACGCGCGTCAGCTCTGGGATGGCTCTGGGATGGCATTCGCAGGCGGAAGAGCAATTGTGAGGGTCATGGTACTACATTATGAGGCGTCTTCATCGGCGTTGAGCTTGGTTTTTTTGGACCTCGGGTTCGACTTGGGGCTTAGGCTCGGACCTGGACTTGACTGCCTCCGGGTGAGGGTTTGAGTGTTGTTTGGACGAGGGGAACTCGCTTCGGTGGAGCGAGCTACGATCTGAGAGGTGATGGGGTGATGGAAGAACTGTTTGAAGGGTTTGAAGTGGTTTGGCGCAAGGTCAAGTGTAGCACAAACAAACTCAGGCTAGGTTGGTGACCAGCCGTCTATGAGGTTGCCGGCAGCCGCGTTGAGAGGCAAGCCGCCTGTCTATCGACAGCTGTTCGCCTCACAGCCTCATAGAGAGTCTGGTCACCAGACTACAAACAAACCGTTGGCCTTGTCCAGCCCCACAGTTCTGCCTATCATTCCCAGCGAAATATACCCATCCACTCCAAAATGCAAGGACGCTCTGTAATCTCACTCGCGCCTATCTGTCTGCCGAGTCTATCTATCAGACACCACGGAACAAGTTGCCGTAGTGGAGAGCTCGCAGACTCATAACCCGGGCCCCTGATCATTGATGTCTCTCTTCAAACAGTCCAGCTGGACTTGAGTTGAACTCATCACCCACTTTCTTTCCGCTCCTCAGCTCAGCTTTTTGCCGTCTCGTTCAGCCCCAGAACGACGGATCCGAGCGCCAACCAAGTTCTGCCTATGTAATAATCGATGCAAGGGCGTCTGTCGATTCTTCGCCAACATCTGTCTCCCTCGCATATTCTGCTTCGTCCAATTCTTGTTCTGGAACGGCAGTTATGAAGCATGCATGAAATTAGGACAATTCACCTCAGAGCGGCCTATTCATGACAATCGGACCGACAAATTTTCACTTTGGGCCTCTTCATTCTGCAGTCTGCCAGTGGCCTTTACTTCCAACTATATTTCACGTTGCGCGCTAGACATGTCTCTCTTCGAATGGTCCAGTGAGTTCACTACGCGCTTTCTTTCCGTACCTCAGCTCAACCTTTTCGCCGTCTCGTCCAGCCCCAGAATTTGAATGGGGGGCCGACCAAGTCCTGCCTATCATCCCCAACGAAATATACTTGTACATCATTGATTTCATCGCACCATCCACTCCAAGGTCCCCACCATGGCCAGATGATTTGAAGGCACTCAGCAATCTCTCTCGGGTCTGTCGATTCTTTGCCAACGTCTGTCTCCCTCGCATGTTCTACTTCGTCGAGCTCTCCGACTGCAACATCGCCGACAGATGGGAAGCAGATATGCTATGCCGACAACTCGCCTCATCAAAGCGGCCTCTTGCACTTTCCCTCGCCAGTTCAGTCAGGTCATGTCGTCTCACCCATTGGGACTACCCAATATATGCGAAAAGGTTTTTCAAAGCAATGGCACACATGCACAACATCCGCAAGCTCCAGTTTTTCTCTGCCAACATTGATATGCAGTTCCAGTGGAGCATGGCCGCGGCGCTCCCGGTACTCGAGGATCTGTCGTTTGAACTTTGTACATTTGAAGGGGATCCCGAGGAGGATGTCAAGGTGAAGGTGAAGGTGTCCCGACTGCGGGTGCACCGATGCTACGGCTATGATGAAGCCAAGACATCCGCGGACGTGACACACGTGCGCACGCTCGAATGGGACCTTTTCAGATTGGAGCACATGGATTGGCTATTGCCCCAGGGCAGGTCCGAGTCTACTATCACGGAGCTGCGTCTCTGTGACCTGTATCAGTCCATGGAATACACGCAGAAGCTGTCAGTGCACGCCCCGCGGTCTCTCGAGGTGTTGTGTTTCGCGCTCGGAAACTCGTTTTCACGCAAGGTAGCTCGAGCTCTCTTGAAATGCATGGTCGAAGATCCGGTGTGGAGGGAAAACTTTGGTTTGCTTCGCTCACTGACGCTGCAGACTGTTACATCGAAGTGGGGTGATGAAAACGAGTGGTGTGAGACAGAGGTAAGTCCGACTTGTGTCCCCCTGTTTCGCTGTCCTGGTTTAGCATGATTGTTCGATGACTTACCTACCATCCTCCCTGTATCATGCACTGGAAGATCTGCGGGCCTATCGAAGGTGTACATACGGTTAATCTCATGCCAGATATAGGTCAATACTGAAAGATTGCTCATGGCATGGCTAGACGACCTTCCAGTGGCAGAAGTTCGACACATCCTTTGTGACCAGTCTCACGCATATATATTATTTCGGGACGGTTTTCCGTTTGGTGGGCGGTCTGAAGTGGAGGGATTGAAGGTGTGTCGTTTTGTAGTACTTGCGATCTGTTCCTCTGGGTGCGTTGTCACTGTCACTGGCAATTGGGTATGTAGTAAATTTCCTTTTTTTTTTTTTTTTTCCTTTTTTTGACTTTATCAATTCTACGTTTAACAAAGTTGTTTACTGGTTTTCGTTGTATAATGATAATCTAGCATAAAGGAGTTGGTAGTTGTAAGAAACTAGCAGTCCTTGCAGTCTATCATGGTGGAAACGACTTCCCGTTACATACTCTGAGATCTCGAGTCTCAGGAATGGTCAACTATAGTGCACATTGTGTGGTCGTTTCCGCACGCTGAGACGAGAAGACACGAGAAAAAGTGACTCGCGATACGCACCCACATGCACGCCGCCTGTCCGCCTGCCCGCAGACCATTCGTCCTACCGTCCTACCGTCCTCGTTCGCGAACGCAAGTGCATGAACGACACACTCACACTCTCGGTCGCCCCTTCCCTTGACACTTGCCTTGGCTCGCTCACCTTGTCCTCGCCGTCGCCCCGAGTACATAGGTCGCCACAGGCGACGTACGATATTGCACATGTATATCAGCTTGTAGCATTATGCTCCTGATCAGACTGCGAAACGTGGTTTTCCACATCCTCACTAGCGGGAATTATCTAGTATTACTGTAAACTCATTTCGGGAACGATTCTAAACGTATATATGCCTCGCGCCTCTCACCTCCAATAACGCCAGCGACGTGATGACATGCGTCCACGACTTCGTCATTCTCTCTGTGCGATGGGCACGATTTTACGTATGGCCTCGGGAACGAGCTCGACGGGAAGAGGCTCAATCGTGTCCAGCGGCGCGCGTTTGGCGAGCGCAAGGAGGTTCAGCCGGAGGCGTCTCATCAATGGATCTTCTTCCTCCGTTCCGGTCTCGGTTACAGAACGAGCAGGGAATCCGTCTGCGCATAAGCTTGTGTCGCCCCCAGGCTCGGCCTTGAGCTCGTCCGTCGCGTCCGCATCCACGTCAACGTCAACGTCCATAGCCTCTTCCTCTTCCTCCTCCTCCTCCTCCTCCTCCTCCTCCTTCACTCTCACGCCTCCCTCGTGCCTGTCATCCCCCTCGACGCCCTTCACAACCCGGCGAGCCAGCTCCTCAATCACCTCCACACTCCACTTCAGCGCCTCCTCGATCTCCTGCCGCTCCCCTCCTCCTCCCTCGAGACCACTCTCCCTTGCCAACTCCTCCGGCATCCGGATGAGCGCAGCCATATCCAGTTGCTCACCGGTACATTTCCGGAGCACCCCCGCTTCGCGCGCGGCGCCCGGGAGCGCCGCTCTGTGTGCATTGAACGGTGAGCTCGTCGTCTTTCCGTTCTGTACGTCCTGTGCGTCGTATCCATCGCCATACCTCGATAACAAGAAAACATCCCGAAGCCATCCGTGTCGTCCGCGCGTGACCGTGTCGACGAGGTTGTCCTCCACATAGCGCGCTATCGGTACGCCGAGCGGGAGGGCAGGGATGGCATGTGGGGAACGAAGGGACAGGGCAGCGCCTTGGTGACCCTCACTTGATTCTGGGTTCCGAGGAGGCATAGTTACCGTGCGTGTGTCCGTGTCCATGTCCGTGTCCATATCCGTACTCAGTTTCAGGTCCGTGTCCTCAGCCTCCCCTCCGTGCGCGTCCCAATCCCCGCCGCCATCCCTATCCCCCTCATCTCGGCGCACATCATCGAGATAAACAGATGGCGCGACAAACTCAGCCAGACTCCGCACGTATGCGTACCCGTCCACGCCGCCATACACGACGTCCCTCAGATAGTCCCAAGCCTCCAGCGCACGCGCGTCCGTCCAAAATGTCTGGTCATCTTTCTGCTCTTGCTCCTGTTTCTGCTCATTTGGCTCCTCTTCCTCGCACTCCTTCCGCTTAGCACCCCGATGCACCACCGTCGACCGTATCGTCGCAAACAGCTGGTGTTCCGAACCATATACATAGTCCGCCGCGGTGGTTCCCGTCGTGGTCGTCGTCGCTGACGCATGATGCGGATGCGGGCTTACTGCCGCCGCCGCCGCCAATTCGCCGAGCAGTACGGCAAAAGTGCCATAGTCGGCTGAGCCTGCATCGCGCGGGACTTTCCAGGCCGACTTCGTGTCATCCGCAGCAGCAGCGTCTCCGTCCTTGTCTTTCGCGCGCAAACGGGCGGGAACATTGCGCACGATGGTCCAGTGTCGTCGTTTTTTAGGAGGTTGGGGTGCTGCTGCTGCTGCGGAAGTTGCGGTGGTTGCGGCAGTGGTGGAGGGGGTTGGAATATTGGATAGGGTCGATAGGGCGGGAATCGGACGATCGGAAGGGATGGTGACGGATATGGGTGCATTGATGCGCACGTCGGGGGTTTGGGAATGAGGTCGAGCGCCGTCCATGGTCGTCGTCGGTATGGTCGCAATGATGGAGGCTGTTGGATAAAGTGGGGTGATCTGTGGGCGAGCAGGAGGCTCGGGCACGAATACATTGAGGACCGAAAACGGATCTTCCACTGTGGGGCTCGTGATATTTAAAATCGAAGAACAATAAAGATAACTCACTCTCTGAGTAGCCCAGACTTCCGTCCGCAAGGTAGGGCGGTCCTTCCTTCTCGAACCGAAGGCGCTCTTTCTTGGTCTTGTATCGTTTGCCTGTGGATACTGTGTCCAATAAAAAAGCGCGGGGATGACAAGGATACACACCTTTGATTTTGAGAGCAATCATCAACTTTGCCCAATCGCTTCCAGCTGGAAACGCCCCTACCCCGTCCTTGGCGCCTGGCATCCTGCCTTCTGCGTCCAGACTCTCCGACAATATTGTCTGATGTGCATGCTTTTTATACGGACCCCTTGGTCCCCGCTTGCCTTGTCCCAGCTGTGGCACCGCCTGCCCCGGCGCAGGCGTCGTCGAGGGTGCGCGACTCCCAGTGGCCAAGCTCCCTTCGACATCTCTCGGCGTTGAGACATCGTCCTCGCCGAAGATGGTGACGGGCAGCGACGTCAACCCGTCGTCGTCCTGCTCGATGTCAATGTTCCAGTCCGTCTCGTACTCGATAACGTGCGCAGACACGCGCGCAATGTGGTCGAGTCCCCATGTTTCGAGGCGGTCGGCTTCGGTATGGTAGATCGTCCCGAGTGGGTTGAACGTCTTGGCGTTGGTGGTCACAAGTCGAAAGTCAGTCTGTGGACGGTGAGCACGATTAAGCGGACGGACTGCAAACGCACCGTGAACTCTTCAAGGGAACGGTATCTACCCTTGGCCACCTTGACCGACATCGTACCAAAATCCATTGGGTGCTTGATCACGTCCGCATAACCTGGCACCTTCACCGGGTCGACGGGGTGTATGAAGAACGCATAGTCGTCCTTTCTTTTCCCGTCGTCAGAAAATTTCTAAGAATGAAATCGAATTTTGATCACACTTTTTGATCTGCGCGATCAGCTTGGTCAAGACTTCCTTGAGTGGTTTGAGCTTGACCGGTCTTGGGAACTTTGGACGGTGTTCGACGTCCTTGACTGGCTTTGACTTTTTTCCAGCATTGGCGGCTTTGAGGGCGCGGAGGGATGGGAGGACGAGGGTTATTCCCGAGTGGCTGATCGACGTCGGCGTCGAGGTTGTGTTTTCGCCTGCAACATCCAAATCGTCCATCTCACCAAATCCGATCGGAGTTCGGAAAAGATGAAAGGACTGAGGTCACGTGGAATTAGCATGCTATCCTTGCGACGACTAGCAAGACTTGGAGCAGCTAACACAATGACTACAGCTCGTGGTCAGTTGAACTTCGAGGCCGGTCCACTTGTATGGATAGACTGTGAAATGACAGGACTGGATTCTAAGCGCGACAAGCTTCTCGAAATTGCTGTGAGTTGATCTTGTTCGATGGTTCGAGCTCCTTGATGTGACCTTGCTGGTAGGTCATCATCACCGACGGTAACTTGGACGCGGTGGACGACGGCATCCAATTCGTGATCAAACGGGATGGATCAATATTAAACAAGTGCGTACTCTTTCATTTCCTTACCTCTCTCTCCACTTTACTTCACATCGACAAGTATGGACCCGTGGTGTATAGAACAGCACGGAAAAGTTAGCACCGTTTTATGCTATCGCGAGACACATATCATTGATATGTACTACTAAGTCTGGTCTGACACGAGCCTGCCTCGAGTCGTCTCACAGCAAGGACGACGTTTCAGCTGCTGTCCTCCAGTATATCAAGAGATGGATACCGGTAAAACGGACGGGTGTCCTTGCAGGCAGTTCCGTACACGCGGATAGATCCTTTTTGGTGGAAGAAATGCCCGAAGTCGTCGACTGGCTGCATTATAGGTAAGTGGGATTGTCGTTCCTCGTCTCCTTGTGAATCTCATAGATTTTCAAGGATCGTTGGTAAGTGCTTGTCTTCGACCTGACAGCCGCACTCTAATCTGGAGGTCAGACGTGTCTTCCATCAAGGTGAGAGTTGCCCCCCCCCCCATTTACAGTCACATCAATGTCCGACTGCATTCCAGGAATTATGTCGAAGGTGGTACCCCGGAACACAAGCACCGATGGGAAGTTTGAGTGGAAGACACAGGTTTGTGTCAATACATTGCAGATGGCATTTAGATGTGACCTTTGTTCAGAGCACTGGGAGATATCAAGGGTTCTATTCGAGGTCATTCTATTGTCGGTGACACCGTCTATGGTCTAACTCTCTCTTTCAGAACTTGCTTGGTACCGAAAAAACATATTTCGCGAGCCATTATTCCCCAAATGAGTTTTCTCGTGGTAAAATAATGGCACCTACACGGGAGTGCCCACCGACGACTATCGTTCCGGCCACTAGTACTCCCCGAATCTACTTTTGACTCACGTTGTTCAGCGCAGCCCATTCCTCTTCCAAAATACCCATGTATATTATGTCTTCCCAATGTCCTTCAACCCAATTCCCTCGCCTCTTTCTTCCCTCCTCTCGAAAACCTCTGGATAATAGAACAACATTGGTCCACTTTCAACGTCGAGAATGATTTGGTCTTACATCTTCTCATACAGTCTCCGGGCGGCAGCATTCCCCTCTAGGACAGACAACGATATACGGTGTAGTCCGAGGGCGCTGAACGCATACCCGACTGTGAACCTCGCAGCCTCCGTCCCGTATCCCTTGCCCCAGAACCGCGGAAACAGCGATATCGAGAACTCGCCGTCCCTGTTCTTGAATTCTTCTATCCTGACCGTGCAATGCCCCACGAAATCTCCGAATACACTTTTGCGCTCGATGATTGTGAACGAGAGGGCAGATTCTTCGGCCAGGCTGCGTAGGAACTGTTTGTACTTTGGAGGGCGGGGAACGACAGGTCCAAACGTCTTGCCTCGTTGCACGGCCACATCGTTTCGAAGAGCTAAAAGGTAGTCCAGATCGGAATCCTCGAATCCTCGAAGGATGAGACTTTCAGTGGTGAACATCGAATAAATCAGATAACAAGATGGTGAGCCGATGCAGTGATCATCATACGCATTGCTTACGTGATAGATTTTGGTTCTAACACTGGATTGAAGTTGGCTTCGACGATCAAGCTTTCCCGATCGTCGAAGGCCACTTGTAATTCTCGCTCAAATTCGATATCAGTTCTTCGACACGGTTTGAGCCTGGAATGAGCAATCTAGAGACAACCCCCGAAGCGTTAATGGCCACAGAGGTACCGCGTTTCCGGTGGTTTTGTGCAAATGGTGATACGAACCTGTGACATAAGACACCGGCGTTATCTCCATTGGTACTAACGAGGCGGTGTTTTAGGTGGGTTAGGGAGCCCATTTCCTGGTCTATCTATATCATCCTAGATTGTCCAGTGAATCTGACGGAGACTCTACACCAACTATTGTGCACGCCGGAACCCCACCGCAATCTTGCCACATGATGATCTGATTCGGTGGCGCTTGAGAGAACGAATCACCTCGGCATCTACATATTGACCTATGATCAATGATCTAGATGTTAGATCCGCCATGTGCATAGGAGACTCTTCTCTTCTCTAACAGCCTTTTCCAAACCAACCATTGCATACACACGATATCATGATCACGGTCTGAAGAAGTCTTTCTTTCCCATTTGCCCTCTCATGGCACCCACTAGACCAATCCCTGGACAGACCCTTGTCTACCTCGTTCTCGTCGTCAGACTTGCTCTAGCTGCTCTCACAAACGTAACTGTTGATGATGCCGTTTGGGCTGGTGCCACGCCGCCACAATACCTCCCTTCTCAATTGGCTTGGGATGAAAATGATTGCACAGCATGCTTCCCTTGGCCTGAACCGGACCCCTCGAAAGCGTACAACGGCACATGGCACGCCAACTCCACTCTCCATCGCTGTACTTCAGTCGCTCCGTGCCCAACAATAAACTTCACTTTTACAGGCAAGTCCTTCCCTGTTCAATCGCGAGCTTTCTTCACGTAATGGATCGAAATAGGGAGTGCTCTGTACATATATTTCATTCTAGCAAACGACCCCACAAATTTACCCACTAACTTGATTTTCATTCTGGATGACAAAGAGGTTGGCCAATACTCACAACTTGAACCCTCATCACAAGATACCGATTTCCAGTACAACGTACCAGTCTATGTCGACGACTCCTTAGCTTTCGACGAGCACACAGTGACGATAAGGCCAAATACTTCGACGGGATCGGTGTTGATGTTGTTCGACTACCTGACTTATACGTGGGTCTATCATGTTCTCGTTCTGTGATAGTTGGTCGTCTCACGATCTCGACAGCACAAATACAGATAACTCGAATACCCTTAGTACTTCCACCCCACAACCTTCCCTCAAAACTTCTTGCTCGCCGTCAGCGCCGACCTCTCCAGGAGCGTCCAGCGCGCCTTCAACACAAAGCACCACACTAGACACTGCCCCAAGATCAAATGTCGCCGCGATTGTCGGTGGCACGGTAGGTGGAGTTGCTGCTCTTGTACTCGCAGCCTCCTCCCTGTTGTGCTACTGGAGACACAAAAAACGTCGTTATCGGTTACCAGAAAGTGGGAAGGTTGAGGCAATGTTCGGGTCCCTTGTTTCACTTGAAACACTTCCAGAAGACAATATACACTCATGGGTATGCGATGCTCTTTTCCTGGGTCAATCATCGTTAATTTGATTTGACTCGTTTAACAGCTTTATTCAAGAGGGCAAGCAGATACTTCGTCAGTGGCGTCTCGATCCGTAAGCCCACCGGTCTCTATCGATCCACCCTCTACCGCCACACTTGGAAATACCTCTAGCCTGAGTCTTCTGGACCAGGTTGAACGGCTGAGACATGAGGTGTCTCGTCTACTTTATTTACGCGACCAAAACCCCTTTGAGGAAAAGAGGCGTGGTTTTTGAGAAGCTATTAGCTTGCACTTCAGGTAGTCCTGGAGTAAGTATGAGACAGATTAAATTATCGACTTTAAATGTACAGCATGCATGGGGAGAACCCGTAGAGATTTGGTAGGGTTCAGGTATCGATACGCTTTGGATATGTAGTTGTTTGTTACCATCATTACCCCAACTTGAAACGAAGTAGAATTGACTGAATCGATTGGTTATTCAGGGCGACATAAAAGAACGACTCAGGAGGTCATCGATACCGGGGTGCCAATGATTTCACAATTTCCTTTACTAAGGAGCATGGCCCACAAGGCGGTGAATCACTGGGTGATCAATATGCTCTAGCACTGGCAGTTGCTGTGTGGCTAAATAGCGATTTCCTAACTGGCTTTTGGCACTACTAGTATTAGATGCATATGTACCGACAGGCTGTTTATCGATTATCGTTCGTCAACTGTAGGTGTGCCAACTGGCACTGCTCCATCCGATTTCCCCGAGGATCACGTTCCCTGATGCATCACTTGGCATTGGAGCTGACCTGTGCAAATATCCGTCGAAAGCCACTTCGTAACGAAGTACCAGAAATGGGAAACATACTAGGGGCCCATCGGAACATACATTCTTAAATTATTGGAGCATAGCCCGCGCCCGTGATTAGGATATAGTAACTGTCACAGTGCCACATTTCCTTTTTTGCGCACGCCAACTGCCAGCCAGCATCCCGCTCTTCTTCCAGTCTCGTCACTGGCAGTACCGTATCGACTAGAGGTAAGCTGGAATACTATTTCTACATTCCTTACTTACCTGCACAGTGTATAGTTTGACTCTCAATCCACCTACGCGGCTACGCCGATATAAGTGATGTTCATGCCTATTCATGCCAGTTACTTACTACCTACTCACAAGCTTGGGACACACATATGTTGGCTTCAGAGCATGGTTGTCGCGAGCTGTTTAGATTTTCGATGATGCACTGTAGTATCAACAGAATTCGACAACAGCCGGTGGTCACCGGCCCAAGTAGTATGTGCCCAGTGCCTTTCAAACACGGCCGCTGGTACATGTTTCAGAGCCATGCAAATTACCCATGTAGGTGTAAGAAGTCACTCGGGCCACTGCTAACATAGCGAATTTCTAACAGGTAAGTTTGGTGCCGGATTATGCAGGTTCGTCATCAAGCGTCAACCAAGGCTACGCATGGTGACTATGGCACAAATCACTATAGGCAGGGTGTTTCAACACCCTGAAAAATCACTGCAGATACCCGATCGGATGCATTGCCCCTTCGGTGACACAGTGCGAATATTTCCGGAGGTCTCTCAAAGTCCACTTCTCAGCGTATAGCCAAGTAACGAACTGTCAAACTTGTATCCGGTCTTCTACTATTTCACAGTGAGATACCGCGAAGTGCCGAGTGGAACAATCATTCATGCATATACACCCCCGTGTTGCCTGGCTTGCTGCTCACATTCACCCATGACACCATTTAGACCGTTCTCCGTATGGCTCCAGGTGTATTTCGCTCTTTTGGCCACTTTCGCTCTCGCAGCTCTTCAAAATGTAACTGTTGATGATGCAGTTTCGACTGGCCTGGCAGTACCCCAATACTACCCTCCCTCAAATTGGAGTATTAGGGGACAAGTCTGCCCACAGTGTACCATTCCGAAGCCAGATTACTACCGGGTATACAACGGCACATGGCACGAACTGAGCATCGATCCACCTGCCACTGGTACTGTGCAAAATCAGCCAACCATCGAACTCACATTCACAGGTGCGCCCTAAAATACTTCAAACCCGAGTTCCCCTGACGCTTGACTGATATGTCAGGAAGCGCGCTATATATATTCTGCATTGTTCCGAACAACGCTACTCTTAGCTGGTTGGTTCGGCGGACGCTAGTTTCCTTCATGCTAGATGACGTTATCGTGGGCTCGTACCAAAGTGCCCCAGACAACACGACCGATGATCTCTACCGGTATAACGTGCCGATTTATGCCAACGATGATTTACCTTTCAGTTGGCATAATATGACGGTACTAGCCTCCACCGAGTTAGGATCGTCTATATTGATTTTCTTCGATTATTTCATTTATAGGTATGTTTCCTTTGGTTGGTTATAGTGAACTGGACTCAGTGACACGGCCCTGGTTCTGTCAGCACGGACTCTACGATCTTAAGCCCAGTCTCAACTTCATCTAACACATCTACCACGGCAACCTCTGTCACACCACCAAGCACACCACCATCACAAACTTTCGCAGCCACTCATGGAGCGACTGCACGATCACCCAGTACCGACGTCGTTGTAGGTGGTGCGGTGGGAGGGATCTTCTTCCTTGTGATGGTGTCCGCCACTCTGATATGTTATCGGAGAAACAAGAAACACGGAGGTCAGACTTCAGCACGACCAGAAACTCAAATGGAACCATTTGTTGCGTACCGCGAGGTGAGCATGTCGAATTACCATTCTGTTGACTCACCTGAATGGATCCGATTTTGAGTTCAGCCTGCACCACGAAGTAAAACGGGCACGTTATCTACAAACCTGCAACTGCCTGTTCGACCTCCCTCCACTGCAACGTCTAGTAGTGGTAGTAGTGCTGATCTGGTCGAACAGGTCGAGCTTCTCAGAAACGAGGTGGCTCGTCTCTGTAATCTGCACAACTCGGACCAAAATATCACTACGTTTCCTTCACATCCACCTCCTGAATATACAGGTTGATCTACTGTCCATAGTCCTCCCGACGTATAGTGTTGCCGCATTGTTATTATTTACCTACTATGATATGACCTCGGGATACCGTAAAATTTCTTGACAGGTACTGATAAGTATATCGTCTGCTTGATTTCAGAAGGACAGGAACATGATAGACCCGGGCCAGTCACTATCACAGTGGCCATCCGCCTATGGTACTTCAAACAAACACCACTAAGGACTGATGCGATTCTGATTTGCACAGAAGAAGACGACGGGGAGGATAATCATTGTCCATGTTAACTGCATTCCAAGGAACATACCAAAGTTCCAACAGACGACGTTTGGTACCAAATCATCAGGCACTTGATAGATCGTCAACTGTGTAACCAGCCGCTTCCGGCGTTAGTGGGTACGACATCATTTAGGTAACCCTTGGGAAGTGAGAGGGATTTACAGTAGCATGTTGTTGATCCTACTGGTCACGCTCGCTTCCTTGTAGCGTGCAGCTGCTGAAGGTGCATCGAACGGGTGCCTGTAGTGCAACCTCACTGGCACTTTGAACTCCAGCTCCCACATCGCGCTGGTGTCTGTGGCAATGACGAGCATTTAAATTTGTGAGCGTGGCTCGTCGACTCGGCCACATATTTAAGGGGATAACCTGAATTGAGATTGATCCGGGAGCAAAGTCGTTGCCTCGGTTAATATAACCAACGTCGAGTTATTGGAACAGGTTTAAAAAAAATCCAGAACATGTGTGCCTGAGGGGAACGTCATTCAACCCGTTTTGCAAGCACGTACCATTTGCTTGTGTCCATCGATATTGCCAGTCAGAAATATCAAGGAAGCCTTCGAATTCTTCATGGTTCTCCCATCTTCCCCTCGGGAACTGGCAGTCTACGATTCGGCACATCGTGTGTTCCTACAACCCACTGGCAGGGCCGTATAGTATCAGATCATTCAACATGTGGTTTGAGGATGTTTCACTGACAAAGTCACGGCGATGGTAAGTCGAGGAAGCTGTTTCGTTCTTCTTAGTTGCGACATTCACTGAAGTTACAGCATTTACCGATTTCTATTCCTCGAGCGACAGACACCTCGGTGTCTTCGCCTTTTGCCGAGCAAACATCCGTGTTACCTGTAGTTGAAGAAAAGCGCTCTCGAGAAAGCCTGCGGTACGACTTATCAGTTGTCATGATAAAGTTTGCATGTGACAAGACAAAGTAATGGCCTGGGCGACCGAAAGATGTGGAAACCCGACGACGACGACAAGTTTGAAAACGATCCGACGAAAAACAATGATCAAGTCTCTGCTCACCCACATTAATGTGAGAGCAAACAAGGCTTATAATTTACCAACTAAGAATGGAAATGATAAGAGGCGTTGGAAACGATAAGACGCTTCTTCCCACCATCACGGCCACAACAACCTGCATCAATGATGATGTTTCATTCCTTCAAGCTGGAGCTCCTGACTGCAAAAGGTAGGACTGACCTCGGACGAACAACTTCGAGCGTGCTTCAAATTGACGGTTCGCAGAGGTGTCAGTGGTTGCGATGGAGATGTGATTGGTTTCTACCAAGCTTTTCTCGCGCTCTGTCATTCGTCGTGCGATTCGGGATCCATCATTTCCGGCCATTCATTGAAGTGATCTCATTCAATGCGCCTGAGACTCAGTATGGTGAGGCGAATCAGAGCTACTACTCACCTCACATGCCATTCGGCTCTGAGGAGTCAAACTACTGTGGTTTCAGCACAACTTCCTAGAGGGGAAAAAAATGCACCACTAGCATATCGGAACCGTCTGATTATATCAGGTCGTCTACATCGTTGATATCGCCCACGACAAGATCGGCGTCAAATGATAACGAATGTGTTCGCCAATTCTTCAGTGCATGGAAATACAGGGCGTATACTCCCAAGGAAGCAACTTGAGACCAGGTAATTCGAGGGGAGTAACAAAGATCCCGAATGACGAAAATGATTCTTTTTATTATTATTTTTCACTGCACCTGCCAAGCAGCCGTGTGACAGTGGCTGGCAAGATGCAAGTTACAGCTGAGTTCGAATGTGTCTTTTCGGTCGTCGTCGTCGTCTAGCTACACAAAGTTTCCCCCTCTGACTCGTCTCTCGTTTCTACGTCTTTCCTTTCTGCTAGCCCGCCCTCCGTTTGGCGGAGCCGCTCCTTTCTTTTCGTTCGCAGACTCCTTGACACTGATCTGATTATCAGAGTCATTCATACTCATCGATATGGGCAAGAGAGGCTTTAACCATGTCCGTGCTGCCCATCACGCCCACACCAAGCGTAGTTGTATGTGGCGCGTTTATTCCTTTGGATCCCCATCGTGATCAATTCCTTTCTAGCCTGTTCTACTGGTGGATTTTACACCCACCCTACCTCAGGAACAACCGTTTCGAGTTCCAACCCCTTGAATATCACCTGGGATACGTCGTGTCTGTCCAACACGTCGGCCGTCGATATCTATCTGATCGCCCCGACCCTCACCAGCACCCGTATTCATGAATGGCAAAACGTCAACTTTGGTTTGGGTAGTTACGAAGCGACACTCCACCCCAGTTGGTGGAACGATTCATCCTCTATCTCGCTTCAGCTCTCTATCGTCACCTCTGGTTCCCAGCCTTTCCTTAGCACTCTGCCCGCTGGACCCGTGTTCACTGCTACTTACACCGCCCCCGCTGACGGTTCCACCCCCGCCAATGCCAACCTAAACACCCCAAACACTGTCACATATGTCAATAATTTCCCCACTAACGGCTCCCTCTCAAGAGGCAAAGCCGCTGTAGGGGTGCTCATTCCCCTCTTTTTCATCGCCCTTGGCATTTACTTCTACATCAAGAAGAGCCGCGCCAAGGGTAAAGAGAAACGCAGACGCTTCTCCGAGGCTATCGATAAACGCATGTCGACCATATCTACAGATTGGAAGTCGATCACGGCCGCCGGTGCTACGGCTGCGATTCGCAACAGTATTGCTGTTTCGACTACAGGAAACCGTTCCTCTGCCTTTGCTTTTGGTGCTATCCGTCCCACTAGTAGTGCCTTCGCTGTAGAGGGTGACTCAGCAACTTTGGAGAAACTATCCATGGATACAACTCCACTGAGTCAACTTCGTCCAGGTATTCGTACTTCAGCATTTGGCGAGCGTATCTCTCGAGTATCGTTTGCGACTGATGTCCATCCATCGATGGAATCGCGTCGCATGACAGCGACCAGTCGTACCCTCCGCTCCTCTCGCGCGTCCTCGTTTATTCCCCCTCTCCCCATTTCCCCATCTCGGAATGATGGTGACATTTCTCCCGTCCAAACTAAGGGTGCATTCTCTTTGACACCAGAGGACATTCAGGCCCACCTGGCAAGTGACAGCAATGCGGAGGCGCTTTCTGATATGGATGAAATCTTTCCGTCGCTCTCTAGTAAGTGCATTCCCTGTCCGATTTTGGATGATGCTTACGCAGTGGCTAGTGATGCGCACAGGCGAAGAGCAAGGAGCTGGAGACGACTACCTTCTACCTCCGAAGAAGAGTATTGATCTCCCCACGCCACCATTCCCTGTACATTCTGCACCCGAACCTGTATCCCCCCCTTCTGGCATGATGCCAATGCCCGACCACACTTTGTCGCCCGACGACATGTTGCGAGCCTACGCCACACGCAAGATGACGTCACCTCCTACCTCCCCGATCGCTTTCCCTCCACGCACTCTGAGTTTTCATGGAACTTCCATGAGAACTCTCTATAGTCCCACCCCTCCTGGTCCTGACTCTTCATCCGCCCTTCGTGCGAGCTACGCGCACACACCGGACGCGGAAAAAAGGTACACCTCATCGTACGCTAACGTGGACCCTTACGCTGCCCTTACCGACTAGAAGCCGAATGGTGATGCCGTCTCATTTGCGCCCAATGCCCAGTCATTCTTGATATTTCTCGTGCAGTATTATTCCCGTGGCCTTTGTTTCCAACTAAGAAAAAATGCATGTCTCGATGGTGTGTGATAGGTTTATATATTCCTTTGACTGGTCATTTTTTTCTTGAATGATGTCCTCTCCGCTCCTTCCTGTATACGTTTTTCTTTTCGTCCCTCCAACCTGTTGGAGAACATTGATACCTGTGATGCTCTTATCTTTATTCTTTATTCCATACCCTCCTGTGACTTTTTCCTTTTGTTACTGCCTCTGCGTATGTCCACTTTTATTTTGCAAGCTGGTACGATGCAAATTCTCAACCTTGAACCGGACCGTCGGTTTATCGAGGCAGCGTGCTCGTTGATCCTGCGCTCTTTTCCAAGTTGAGGCCTCAGTTTTTTTACATAGTAATAACATGTCATTTGTCGTCCTGTACCAACTGCCCGTGTCAGGATGCGTTGCAATTACTCCAATCGCAGAGCACTCTCACATCCAAGGTCATCGACAGCAGCCACTTCAAGGTCCCAGTGCATCAGTATCGATCCGTTGAGAGTGAAGCTGACTCGGGGTTGAACGTTGAACAGATGTGCTGAACATTGTATGTCAGCCACTCTTTTGCAATCTTATGGTTTCGTCTCTTTCACGGAGACGTCCCTGGCGATTGTATCCTCGTTGGTCTTCCATTGCTATTGCCTCTTTTCACCTGCCTTTACTTGCAGACTATTGCAGACTTGTCGTCGCATCATGCCACGTGGATCAGGACCCCCCATCTTTGATAACGCTGCAGAGGTAGCAAGGCAGCCATCAGTGTACTGTTGACTGTACATCGCATAAGCTCTTGCCGTCCCCGACGATCAGCGCCATGTCGATATGAATGGGAAAGTCGCCCTGCACCTCACTCATAGTCGAGACACAATTTGATGTCATACGCAATTCCGAAGTTGCTGACCCCTCCACGTGAGAACTGCTGGAACGAAGTCGAGGATGCTGACGACGTGCTGCGTCTATTTGACACGGCACACGCCGTCTTCGATGAACGTCTTGACCATTAGACGACAGAGTGTCGACGTAAATGTATCTATTCCGGTCTCTCTGTCGCGGTGTATCACGACGGGGTTGGCGATCGATGCTGCTGGGGATCAATGCGTGGTTGTCTATGGCGGCGAGGTGACTCGGAAGGCAGGGACGCAAGCCCCAAAGGAGAATGTGTGTCGGCGACTCTTCTCGTGTATATATGATGCGACGATCAAGTTCGGCGGCGCAGGAGGGAGATTGTATCATGTTAGTAGTCGCGGTTGGGATCACTTTATGGTGGTCGTAGACGTCAAATAGGTCACTGTTTGATTCGAGGATTCGAGAAGTAGTATATGCATTAGAGATCTGGTCAGTCACGATAGTTGTAAGGAAGTCTGGGTGTTACTAAATAATGATGCGGTTGCATCGACGTTACGGTTTCCGACGGAAAAGGTGGAAAGAGAATCGTACCACTGTTTCCTTGAGTCTGCGCTGGAAAGACAAAAAAGAAAAATCTAACACTTACCAGAGTCACGGTTGAACGCATCAACAAAGGTTCGTAAAACGTGTCCATAGTGCGAAGCAAACACTCTCCGACACCTGAGAAATTGGTCTCGAGCCCGAGCCACTTCTTCCGCGCTCGGTGTCAATGCTCCCGGAGAGCCGACACGAACTCCGCCAGCGCAATCTGGCGTTCTAGGTAACGGTAAAGGCCATGCATCATCATTTGAATCTTGTACACTGTCCGCAACCCGTCGAGGGAGATCCACAGGGCAAGTAAGACGAACGAACAAGGCTGGAAAGACTGACAAAACGAAGTCCTCAAGGTCCAAGGCTTGATTGGCTGCCTGGCAAAGGTGAGGCGAGAACTAAGAGAGTTCTTGATGATGAAATTTTAAAAGTGCACGCTGGGGGCCCGGAGTGACTGGTGCATTCAGGCTAGTGGCAACCCTTTCTTTTCATCGCACCGGAACGTAGTAACACAGTATGGTTGCAGACCTAGGTCTGAATGGTAAGAATGCTGATCAGATCGTCCGACATTGACGGAGATGGATTCAAAAAAAAAAAAAAAAAAATGCTGATGGAAGCTCCCAAGGGTCGAGTGAAAACAGTTCCTCCTCTGCCAGCACCTTATGAGTGATGGCTGGGGGAGGAAAATTCAACGATGCGGCGAGTGGGAGATGGTCATGCCATATAGGTGTTGGAAGTGATGAACTCGACGTCACGGTGTCAGCAAACCGCAAGTTGAAATTTCCCTGATGTAAGGAGTGATCGAACCTATGATGGAGGGATAGAGAGCATGGACCACTTGTCAGGGATGAAATGATTGTCGGAGGACTCCGGGTTGCGCTGTTGGTGCTCTCCGAGGGGGCGCTATTGGGTGTGGCTTCGAGCCTACTAAAGCTCTCCTCAGAGGGCTAGCGCTACCCAGACCGCAGCCAACGCTTCCAGCTCCCAGAATCGTCGGTAGTAGCAACCAACTGTGACGATCTGAAAAAAAAAAAGAAATAAGACGCCCGGGCCGTCCAGGCCGTGGAGTTGCCACACCAAGTCCTCCCAAACTCCGACGCTCGGTCACCGACATCCCGTGAAGTTCCAATACTTGCGTCGAACTCCTACTAGTAGGTGCCTACAAGCGGCTTCCTTTCATCCTCGGCACGGTTTGCGGCGGCTGTTGGACAACGTTTTTTTCGAGGACCTGCTCTGTGCCATGGCATGGCACTAGAGGCAAAGCTCTATTTGTGAGGGTGGGAAGACGTGATGTAATTCTCCGTCCGACGACGCATTGGTAGAGGAGTGAGCCACTTTGGTGTGCGCAAGTTGCATTTGAAGTGGGAATAATGAG